>JAVDPK010001680.1:38276-55572 GCA_034780415.1 Cichlasoma orientale
ACCTGGGCTTCTCTGCTTAGGCTGCTGCCCCCGCGACCCGGCCCCGGATAAAGCGGAAGAAAATGGATGGATGGATGATTTGATGGGTTTCTTTCCCACCCTTCTAGTCTACATATCCCTGCCTCTGCTAGATTACTTTTTAAATCTGAATTAACCACAAAAGTGGCATCTTGTTGAAAATGCACTTATGCACCATGGCTGCCTTTGACACCCCCCCAGCTCCTAAGTTGCACACCAACCAGGGGAGTCTCTGAAGAAATGCTCTGCACATGGATTGCTGGTTTTGCAATTGATGCTGCAGCCAAACCTAAACGTGGTCCACTGCATCATTCACAAGTTAGAACCTGCAGTCCACGATGCTGTAAAACACATTACAGAGCGGAGTCATTTTCAGATATTTATTGACTCCAAGTCTGAAAGTCTGGTGTTCAGCTCAGTAAACGGGGTGGGGCCGCCTCCTCCCCTGTCTGGAGATTTGCAGATGTAGGCAAAAGAGGAGCAACATGCCTCGGATGACCCTCCATGGGAAAGCAGAAAGCACTACTGAGTCAAAGGGCGGTTTAACTCTGGGATGTTAAAGCAGCATTTAACCTTTTGTAGTTTCACGCTCGATTGGATCACCTGTGTCTGCATGAGAACACGAGAGTGCGAATATTGTGCCAGTGGTTAAATGTTTAAGTTCTAAATTTGTTTAGTTGAAGTTTATAATTATTCTATAGATGCTACATTAAGTAGTAATAAATATCTAAAAATTTAACAGGCTTCAGGGGATTTAGAAAACACCCTGGTTTCTGAATTTTTTTTCTAATTTCTAATTTCCTCCCTCTAGTTGAGATGAACTGCGACTGGTAAACATCAAGCTCATGTCACAAAATGTAATATGCCATGCTGGCATCCTCTGTGACTTTATACACATTCTTACCACAGATAGCTCATATGGAGTAAGCTGATTAAGTATTAATGTCATTTTGTGAATACATTTGGAGTCAAGATATTAAAACTGTGAAATTTATTGAAAAAAAAACACGTGTCAGAATAGTCATCATTCAATTCAGATTAGCTTCAATTGAGAAAATTTCATTATCTTAGCTACTAAGATAAAGACATTAAATGCCAGGTTGCACAAAAAGGAAACTGTTCCACTTGCCGAATGAGGCCCAATGTGAAGAAATTAATTTTCTGCATCATCATGAACATTTTTAACAGGGTTCCAGCTTTTGATTTATGACTGAAGACACCCTCATTGTTAAATGCAAGTTTAAAGGTATGTCTGGAGAGGAAATGACATTTTGTTTTTCTTATACCTGGAGAAAGGCGGCACGTTGGCAATCAGCTGGTGACCAAAGCATTATCGCACAGAGGTTTTTGTCAGCCGGTTAGGGAATGTACATTTTTCCTCTAGCAACCAGTGGTTGCCAGGGTACAACTGACCAGTCTTTAGGCCTGTGTGACCAAAGGTTTAGCAATCAATTTCACTAAGTCTGAAATCAACCTCCAGCGACCACTCAAACGGAACACACCTTTTTCACTAGCGTCGCATGATTGTCACATGTCCAAATGGCAGCTAAATTAGCGTCACATAGTTAGTACTCACATGACTACAAAACCTCAATAATCTGCTGAGCCCAACCTGCTCAGGTCTGCTGCATCACTAACCAGATCAGCTACACCCACCAGTTTCCTGGAAGTTTCCTTTGCAGAAGTGTTTCTATATTCAGAGTATAAGAAATGCGTGGCACACAACTAGAATTTACAAACAGTGGTGGGTGGAGGACTCTTTAAACAACTCATCCTTTTTATTCACATGTTGTTTCAGTAATTTATCAAGCTTGTCTGCCCTTCACTGTTTCTGTGTGAGAGAGTAAAAAAGAAAAAAAAAAAAAGTATATCACATGGTGCCATGTTGTGAATTTAATAAAAAAAAAAGGCCCTAAAAATAAAGCATGTTATGAACACTGTTGCACCTGAGATGATAAAAATACAGCAGCAGTTGGGCTGCAACAAAACAATTTATGATGCAACTGTGGAAAACATCATATTTAATTGTCAGTGCTTTAAAATGACAGCTCAGAGGCATGTCGTCTCATTTCATTAAATGCGTGATGCCTCGACTCCGATCGCATCTCTGGTGGGAGGGACTAAAACGAAAGGTGATGAATCCATGATGTGCAATTTGGGAAACCATCCTCTACTCCTCTCCTCGCGTTTTAGTCCTTCCCACCAGAGATGCGACTGATGGGGCGAGGAAGATATATGAGGAAGGAGGAGTTGAGGCAGCAGGCACTTAGAAAAATGAGACATCCTTGTCTCAGAGCTGTCATTTTTGATGTTTAACACAGCTGCAGCATAAATTGCTTTGTTATAGCCCAATTACTGGTGTATTTTATGATCTCAGATGTAACAGTGTTCAGTACACACTTTTTTTTTATTATTCAAAGCCACTTTTAATTAAATTCACAATGTTATGCAATGTGACTAGATATGATACCTTTTTGTTAGGACAGTAAGTTTGATCACCATGAAATAACTGTGAATCACCCAATGAATACAAAGGACTAGTTCCTTTGAGAGCCCTCCACCCACCACAGTTTGCATATTCCAGCTGTGAAAACACCTGCTCATAGTGCCTCTGTCCTGTCTCTTTTCCTGATGCATTTTAGGAAATGAGACTTCCTTCAGCATGGCATTCTGATATTAATTTCAAGATCAGGGTGGAGGACAAAGGAGACAAGAAGGCCATTGAGGTGGCAATTTGCTTATTTCTCTACACGATCCATTTAAAAAAAAGAAAACAGAGGCCGCTCCAATGTGACACTAAGCAATGTGACACAAGAGTACATAAGAGTAAAGTTCATTCCCTATTAGACTACTAACACCGACTGTTTAATCACACTGTCATAGAAATTTGTTGGTTTTTTAACTAATAGAACAACTGTCTGTGCTCACTATTATTTTTAGCCTTTATTATTTGTGTTTGTGCCTGCAAGAGAGATGAAAGAGGCCATGCCATGAAGTGTGTGGAGGGTCACGTGGTAGCTAATAGTGTGTGTTGTGCCTGCTGTCAAGGGAGAATAATCCATAAAATGAATTGGCTGGCTGGGATGCCTGGAAGAAAACCGGTTTTCTTCCACCCACTTTAGATCATCAGATTCCTCCCGAGGCAGAAATATAATAACATATGTAAAGTCTGATCATCAACTCATCAAGCATACTCTGTTCTGGATTTTTTTCTTTTAATATGATAAGATCACAAGAGTCAGCATAGGGGTTTTAATCTAATTCTGAACACACATGCTCGCTGCAGTGATAGCTTTATTTGT
Source organism: Cichlasoma orientale (assembly GCA_034780415.1). Classification (NCBI taxonomy): domain Eukaryota; kingdom Metazoa; phylum Chordata; class Actinopteri; order Cichliformes; family Cichlidae; genus Cichlasoma; species Cichlasoma orientale. The sequence goes on from JAVDPK010001680.1 coordinate 41,597, forward strand.
CTGTTATCCGCACATCATCATGTTACTTTTCGAGACGCAGCTGTCCTGCTCTCTGCTTTATCACGGAGCATTACAATATCTGTTCTAGCCTTTGACTCCACTGAGCCTCAGAGAGCAGCAGCATCCACTCTACCTCCCACTGTTCCTCTCCCCTTTCCTCCATCCTCCTTCTCCTCTCAACATGTGCTCTGTCATTCTTCTGGCCCCAGCGGACATGGTCAGTATGACCCTGTCTAAGCCTGGAGGAGGAGGAGGAGGAGGAGGAGGAGGAGGAGGAGGAGGAAGAGCAGGGTGAGGGGATGGGCTCTTTGTCCTCTCCACTGTTGTCCCTCTTCACTCCTCTGTGGTCTCTTTAGGCAAATCATGTTCAGTGACTCCACACGTGCCGCATTTCGCTCACAACAGCATGAGACATCCTACGACGACAGAATATTTACTGCTCATACCTGCTGCACTCTTGTATCTTTACTTCAGACCTGAACTACAGTTAGCAGCAGGTGTTTTCCACAGTGGATTGGTAAAAATTATGTCTTTTTTTATGTGTTTTGCAGTGTGTTATATTTTAGACAAGACTCGTATAAGTTGATGTCTAAATGTAGACGCTCGGAAAACATGCTGACTTTGCAACACCAGCCTGTACACATGGTCAGCCAGTGAGCCATTTAGGATCACAGGCTTCACACCAGTGAGCTATTAAATTCACTCTTAACGACTTGTAGCTCTTGTTGTTTTTAAAAGGAATCCTGATCAGAAAATATTAGAATGCTTGTATGTGAAAGACATAACTAAATTACTGCATTTAAAAATAATATAATATGCTTATCAGTTTTCTTGCTGGGAGTTGGATGAGACCATCTTTACAGAGTTCAGGATTTGGAGGACTGTACACATGTGAATCTACGTAGTACCTGTGGTATTTTTCTCTCTGTGCATATGAAAACCAACAACCATAAACCAGGCTTTATGCAGCTCACCTGGGCTTTGCAGCCTTTAAAGGCATTCCCTCTGTGTATCAACCACCTTTTGATATCTGCAACGTTCAACAACTCCACAACACACACGACACAGTCATTTACTACTTGAACTGCAGATTTTGCCGGCTTCCACCCTCCATCATTTGGTTCACCTTAGTTTACTTTTCTATTAGATTTTTATTTGATTCAATTCGATCTCTTGACTGGACTCCCTACGTGTCACTTTTGTTTGAGCCCGTTTGTGACACTATTTTTTGACCAGGAACAGTGACTTCCTGGAGTCTCCGGGAGTTGCCTAGCAACCTCACAGTGACAACAAGCCTCACAAATAGGCAGATTGTGTTTGGACAGACTTGCTGCTTTCCCCTGTTTATAAGCTCAGTAACCTCACATTTAGAAGAGAGTGATATCAAGCTTCTCATCCAACATTAGGTAATAAAGCAAGTGTGTTTCTCAAAACGATAAAACTTTCCTACCTTTCAAAAAAATAACCTATTGGTTATTGGGTTTCCTACCATCAGTCAGACTTTAATCATCTTGCTGCAAAGGCACTTGTGAAGCATGCAGGGGTCTTTTCTACACATATGCCTCCTGTGGAACTCAGACTCCCTTGTCAAACCAGGAAGCCTATTAACATCTTCCACCAACTACATGAAAGTTCTCTCTCTCTAGAGACACTTTTAAGTGGTTACCCAGACATAAAAAAAATACAAAGAAAATGTGACAAGTTGTCCTCAAAAATCACAGAATATTTCATTCAAGACGTTAAAAAAAAGTATATATATATATATATATATATATATTCATATTCCATTTTATGTGATGTAAAATAAAATGACAGAAGACCAACGAAGAAAGTTGGAGATTATGGGGAAGTCGAGAGTTCACACTCATCAGAGAGACAGTGGACCCGCTCAAATATATCCTGCTTATTACGTGTGCTTGTTACAGACGAGTCACTTACAGTAAGACTACTTCACTTTTGCCTCTAACTTCAAATAACACCTGCATCTCTCACTGGGCCTCTGTGATGTACAGCCTATTAGCACATTCATGTACAGTATGCAAGGTTTGGCGGGGTCCTAACTTATTCATGACTTGCTCTTAGCTACGTTCGTGAATACGCTGTGCGGAGATCTCCCAGACATATATTAATGTCGTTTCTAACTGATTCTTTCATAATTTCATTCCTTTTAGCCTGGGGTGATTACATTCACAGCAGCAAATCAAATTTACACGGATCAAATGAAAATACAAAGTGCTTCTTGATTTTCAGATTACAGAAAAGCACCAGCCTGGCAATTACCATATTTCAACATGTGCATCTGCAATAATTATTGGCTGAAAATTGTCTCACATTAAAAAAAAAAAACAAAATTTGAACATCTCTGACCAGCTTTTCTTGGAGCCTCAGCATCATCTGCATTCATTTGTTCAACCATTCAAGGTACACACTTCTGTTTGGACAAATCACCATCATTAAGTCAGTCAAAGGTTGCTCTTGTGCTGGGAAAGTAACCTCCCTGCAGCAGGGGCTAAAAAGATCCAAATATCAGATCTCTAAGAAGTACATTCATCCTATGTTCTTGCAGTACAGACACAAAAAGAGGGTGTAGTTCATGCAACAGTTTAAAAAAAAAAAAAAAAAACCTATGAAAACGTATTTATTCAGAAAGCATCTTATGTGTTAAGAAAAGACAAGGGGTCTACCATTTCATTGTGGTGTTGACGTGTCTGGGATTCAAACAAATATATTTGTTCAATCTCTCAGCCAGACCGTGAGCCGTGCCCCCAGTCACGCTCACACATCAAAAACAATACAAGCAAGAACAAAAACAGATATATAAAAGCGGCTGCACCTATATCTGTGGCACTGGGGGGAAAAAATAGGTAAGGACATGGACACGGTAGCTGAGCAGAGGAAAAGAGCACAATAATGGCCTCTCATTTGTGACGTTCAAATGCACCTAGGAGCAACACTATGAAATGTTTATTTCGTTTTACACTGAAAGAGTGAGAAATGTATGGGTGACTGCCTGAGTGCCTATGCGCCTGGCAGATGGTGAATAACCTGAGGAGCCGCTTGCTTGGTTTAGAGCTGCATGGATCCTAGAGTTTTGGGACAGATTCTGACACCGACTTCTATAAGGAGCAAAAAGCCTGATAAGATTTTTGGTGCAAACTATTTAGCAACATAATGTAAAACACCCCTTGACTGTGCACAATTGTGCATCTACACAACAATGGAGTCAGAGTGTGCTTCAATGGACAAGCTATGTGCGAAAACAAAAATGATACTGGTTTACCAATATATCGGTCATGCTCTATTTTGGCTGGATAATTGCCGTCTGTTGTCTTCTGGCACAGGAAATGGTTATATGGCTGCCTGGCTGTCTGGTTTGCTGGCCCAACTTCTGTTACCAAGAGGAAAGCTGCCCAGAACATACACACAAACACATTTAACCTTCTTTCTCCATTACCATATTCAGCTTTGCAGGCTGTCATTAATGAGGGCCCTGGACACAGGATGCACTGGATATATTCATCCTATGATAAATGACATTTTAATAGCTATATCACTGTCTTTATGTCATCATGTACTTTACTTCTGCAGGGCATCAGACAGTAAACAACTGGTTGCATTTATGACAAACATTGGATTGCAGTAGTTGTCTATCACTGCTGTAGACTGTATAACAGTGTTGAAATAGTAGCCAGAGATATAGCTATATGCAAGTGGGAACCTATGGACATATTACCCCTGTAACACTGTCACAGCAAAATTTGTACAGGTGTATGAATACTTGCACAGTACAGTTTGAAACACAGCAAATGTTACTTTTTTTGTTTGCTTGTTTTTTAAGATAAATAGATAAAGTGGAGAAAAGACATTTTTAATCCTCATCTTTTTTTGCTCAGCCCTACAGTGATATTTTGAGAACCAGCAGTGGAACCTTCCAGTCATCGGCTAAATGCTTAGACAGGCTTTGCAGCTTATATGAAGAAAGTAAAGCACACCCTATGGCAGGAATTTTAAAATCCACTTCCTGAAATGGCAAATTTTCCAGTGTGCACACATTCTGCATCAACACAGACACGCCAACTAATTAAAAAAAAAAACAAAGATAAAAAACAAAAGTCGGGCCTGGATATTAGAGTCAGGAAGCTGAGGAAAGTAATAGTACTCTCCTTGTCTTCAGTAATTATCATCATGATAAATTATATTAATATGAGCTATCATATCAGTCTTTACCCTTTAGTCCCTACTCTCACTTCCACACTCCTGCCTCTCCTTCTATCTGTCTCCAAACATGCCTTGTCCATGTTCACATTTTAAGTCGCTTGCTAAGTCCAACGTCATTAGCCATTTCCAGGTCCAAACGCTAATACGATTCTCAAAAAATAAAAATTAAAAAAAACAAAAAACACTGAGACGCGTGCTAGAGATAAAAATGGTTCAAATTCTTTCATTCCAATAAAATGATCAGCGTGGCTGTTCTCTCAGGTTTTACAATAAAGTTTAATAGTTAGGCATCCATGAACAAAGATTTACAAGGTTTGGAATTTAGCAGGAAATTAGCCAGCTAATACTGAAAAAAACCTAACACATATAGCAATGCTATAATTTTAGACACAAGCAAAGCAGTGACGTTTGGAGGCTTTGTGGGCGAGCTGACATATGATGTGCTACCCAGTGGCTGCAGAGCTATGGTTAGGCTAATATAAACACATTGGAACAGCGAAGATGTAGGATGAGGGTTAAAATGTTCTATATTAAAGTTCACGTTGAGGGTCCCCGATAGCCTGAGACAAACGCCATCATACAGCAGGAAGACGACACTGACAACAGATCAGACTTCATCCAAGAGAACATCTGAGATGAACCATCCACAACATGAGGTCAGTCATTAATATGTTGCTGCCTGGTTCGGATTACTCGCTATGAAAAAGTCCTTAGTAAGCTTAATGTCTACATTGAACTCTTAGTCACCTCGACAGGGATTTGTTTCTGTTCAAATATTTGATGTCCCGGACACCGTGAGCCTGTGGCTGCAGTGTACAGTGCAAGTTCTCAAAAAAACTTAAAGGCGCGCTGCACATAAATAGTGCTAATAGAAAGCCAAAGAGCTCGAGCATGACCTCTAATTTTGGGGGGGGGGCTTGTTTCAGTTAAATAAAACAAGACACAAATCATTACAGCACGATTAAAAAGACGACAGCCTCAATCAGAGGACGCTTGGACCCGGAAACGGAGTTGATGCAGCGTCACTTAACAACCAGACAGGTTCAACTGGATGACAGCGCCCTGCGGGTGTGCCTGCAGGGCGCTGCCATTTGTTCATTCACTGGCAGCAGAAAATAACTGCTCATTCAACATCTGGCTAAAATACAGTATCTGTTCAAAACTGGATTGAGTAGTTTGTTCAATTTAATACAGAATTTGCCAGATGCTCATTTTTCTCTTTATAAAGCGCATCATGGGCTTTGAGCGTTAATTAACTTCATATTTAACTAGTAATTGCGGTATGAATAATAAATAATTATAGGTCAACACCTCAATGACAGTGTCAACAAAAAGTCAACATTTAAATTTTCCTGCTCATGAGAACGCATTTTAATTTTGCCCAGGGACATGACTCCTGTCTGTTCTTGACCATCTGCTCATGATGTGAGCTTCACACAGCAGCACGCCGTTTTTCCTTCTTTCATCAGAAATACACTAATATCTAATAATAATAATAATAATAATAATATGAAACATGTCTAGTGCAATGCACATAATTTCCTTTACACCAATATGTCATACTTTGTCCTACAAATGCCACCGGTGTGAAATTTTAGTGTGGGACCCCGTACATTTCTGTTCATCAGCGACTGAGAGACTTAAGTGCTCAAGAGACCCAAACACAATCAATGGCCTCGATTGATCCGTGTTGGTCAAGTAAAACACTATTACATCTCGCACTGCATTGATATGCATCACCAATAAACAAAGCACCACATTACCTCTGCGGAATGACCTTAGTTGACCTCAGCACTGCAAGCCGCCTCTTTGTGCTCGGATGCACATTTTCACCTTTCAGCCGTCTCACCAAGGACAAACACTGCAAAGCTTTTTTAACATTAAACACTTAAAAATGTCACCGTCTCTCCCTGAACAGAAAGAGCAACTACAACGTACAGCAATGCTATAAAGTGTGAATACAGTAATTGTCCTCCAGCACAATTCTGTTTTCGTCCATGCTTTTGAGTGGATCTGAATGTATGCAGGATAACTCAAAACATATCAAGTATTCATGTTAATTATGTTTTTGCCTTTAACAGTATTCATGAGCCAAAGGGAGACTGAGACTTGATTAAGAAAGTTGGGTCCATGTCTACAGTGGTTTGCATTCTTAAAATGCTTTGTCATTTAAACTTTATTTCTTGGAAAGTTATGAAATGATTTGAACGCAGTTGCGTAATGTGTATCACTGGGATGCATATAATTGAATTGCTCATTTTAATGCATTTCTTTTTTTTTCCAATAATGGCTGAAGGAAACAGAGAGAGACTAATTGCACTGCTGTGTTTGTTAGCAGACCACAGGCTTTCAGAGAAGCCAGCGAGCTTTTAGTTTCACAGCTGCTTTTTGATGACATTTAACAACTATATCCCCGGAGGAGTTTTAATATGTAACTACAGTCCCTAAGGAATCCATCCCGCTTACAACATAATCAGTCTGTAACAAAGCAATGACAGACAGCTGAGGTCACCAACAAAGGAAAAAGCTGTGTGTGAGTGCACATGCCTGTTTTTGTGGGCCCACAATTAAATCAGGAACTCATCTGTTTGCATATGCGAATTTACTGTAAACAAATTTATACAGCATTACAGAAGTGCCGTGTAATGCTCAACTGTCCACAGCTGAACTGCACACCAATGATTTGTCTGACCACTTCTGATATTGAGGAAATGGTCAACAGTTGCGCTGCAATGCACAAGCTTTACAAACTTAGGCTCATGAGCCCGAGTTTCCTGCATCATTTGATTTAAAGCCACTTAGAGCAGCGTAAAGCACAGCACAGCACCATATTCCATTTCTGCTCAGTCCACGTGTCGTCCATGTGTCGTCCTAGTTGCAGGACAAAACAGGTCCTTGGTGGTTTTGTCATTCAGCTGCGGAAAGACGCTGAAAGGCTGTTAATTTTGGTAGCTCTCTCATTAGCGCAGCACTTATCAGGTAGCAGACATCTGGAGGGGAGAGGACCTCGTAACACTTCAGCTACTCCAGCCAGATGGCAGCGACAGGTTGACCCCCACAGAGACCACTTAGAAACTTTAAGAAACAAAAATGTCACGCATAAAGAGGAAAACCAGATAACACAAACAGTTCATAAACCTCCGTGTTGAGCGAGCAGTGGAATGTTAAAGCACGCAACTGTAAATTGCAATTAGATTACCAAATGCATTTAATAAGCTATTCGACTTATAAAAACAAACAACTTTAGCGTATTAAGTTCATTTCAAAGGCACTATGGCGGAATAGAGTGCCTGAAGCCTTTTGTGACATTTTAATTGTAATGAGGGAATTTATTTTTGCATCTCTCCAAAATAACAGAGTGTAACTGTTTATCCTAAAGTTTTCAGATTTTTAGTTTTGGGACCTTGAAGCTAAGTCCACACATACACGGGTATTTCTTAAAACAAGGATTTTTACATATTGTTTTTGGTATGTTTGTTAGCAAAGATATCAGTCTGATTAATACCAAATTTGTACAAAGGATGGCCAGTGACCCCCCCCAGACCACCTGATAAATTTTTTGCCATCATTGGGTCAAGGTAAAAAAAATTAAAAATTTTTAAAAAATACAGATAAACTGGCCTTCTGGAGTTGACGGACAGGCCAACGCAACAGGAACCGTCTTTTGGAGTGGCATCTTATTGTGACATCTGATTGTTCTGTAAATAGTTGTACCAAAAAACACTGCCAGGGGCTGGGTTTGTTGTGCCCGGCTCCACTTGTTGTTCAGTTTGTTTTGAAAAATATCTCCATCCACATGAAAACACAAAAAATGGTCCCAAGCGCTGTCACGAGAACGCCAAAGCAACAGGTGGCGATATAACCCAATGTTACCGCAAACAATAGCACAGCGCACAGTCTGACGTTAAAAAAGGAAATAAAGGCGCACACCTTCGATGTTGCGAGACACAATCTCAGTTTTCCTTGGACACATGTAAATGCAGAAAGAGAAAACCTTCAGCCTGGCAGGAGTTTCTCAAAGATTCAATTCCAGTGATCCAAAAACAGCATTTACATGTAGACAAAAGGCCAAAACGCATAGAAGAGCTGTTTACCAAAATACGTGTAGCCTGAGTCACCACAGTCTGGGTGCATTTTAGACACGCTAGCAGTGATTTCAGACTCAAATGCCACTAACTGCAGATAACCACAGGCAGTAATTGATGGTGGGTGAGCCAAGCATCAGGTGTATCACTCAACTGAACACAATAATGTTCAATCTAATAAACAGGAAAATGTTTAATCAATGTCAACTCCTAAGAAAAATTCTAAAAATGTTATTTGTTTTACAGACACTGTTTTTAATTAACTTCTATAATGTAATCTGGGCTTTGTTCATATTTCTAGAAATTCAAGTCGTTCACAAGGGAAATTATGCTCATATTTAATCTAAAAAAAACAATAAGTACCATCTCATTCTCACCCACTCAACCATTGTTCCTCTGTTTAATCCTCAAAATGGATGGCAAATTCCAGATTTGAGTATTGAGTATTATGGCTGAATGTGCCTCTCAATAATTAATCCGCCTCAATATTGGTGCATTTCGCCTCCTCCCTCCGATCTCTAGGATGTTCTTCAGTTTGTCCCAGCTTTCAGATGGCAACATATGCACCACAGTGGCCATTAAAGAAGCTTTTAACAGTGTGATGGTTCGCAGATTTTTTGCTGTCTCTGAGTTTTGAATCCCTGGTTAATATATCTGAGTTTGGGTTTCTGTTTGGGTCCTTTTGTACTGTAGAGTTTCAAGTTTCGACTATTCTGAGACTTTTTCCATGTGAGTTCTAGTCATTGTTTAGTATTTATGGGGTTTAGAGGGTTTAGAGGGTCTTCTAGTGCTAGGTTTGAGTCCTTAGCCTTTATTTAGTTTCAGCTTATATTCTGAGTTGGCGATTTCCCGTGTGTTTAGTTCCCTCAGCGTTTCCCTATCTGTTCCTTCCAGTCTTTCTCTGTGTTTATGCCTCATCCTTCAGTGTTCCCTTGCCTCTGTCTTCATGTTAGGTGTGAATTTCACATTAGTTCCTAGTGTATGAAAACTCCAGTTCTCTAGCTCCTTAGTGATTTCTGGATTTTGCTTTTCATTGGATTGTGTGTGTTATATTGTTATATTTTGGACTGGATTATCAGCTTTAAAGCTTGCCTTTTGATGGATTATTTTGGTCATCTACACACCACACAGCTAATTGTGACAAATAGAGTCTGAAGTCCAAAACATTTTTTGTCCCATTGCCTGATTTTCTGTAATTAGCACCTACTTGATACTGTATTATGAAAGTCATTTTAAAATTACACCATTATTTCTGGATATAACCAGAATACAAATACTGTGGCCAAGTGACGCTACTGGAGCCACAATTCACACGTCAAATCAAAGAACTTAATTTGCAGAAGACAAAACACAATCACAGGCAGAAGGCAATGAAGCATTTGAAGACAACAAAAGGCTTAGCTTGTATCAGTTTATCAGTTCATGGTAACTCATACAGCCTGTAGTGGTAAAATACACTATATTACCAAAAAGTATTCACTCACACATCCAAATCATTGAATTCAGGTGTTCCAATCACTTCCATGGCCACAGGTGTATAAAATCAAGCACCTTGGCATGCAGACTGCTTCTAAAAACATTTGTGAAAGAACGGGTCGCTCTTAGGAGCTCAGTGAATCCCAGTGTGGTACCGTGAGAGGATGCCACCTGTGCAACAAGTCCAGTCGTGAAATTTCCTCGCCACTAAAAAGTAAGTGTAAGCGATTGGGAACGGCAGCAACTCAGCCACAAAGTGGTAGGCCACATAAAATGATAGAGTGGGGTCAGCAGATGGTGAGGTGCATAGTGTGAAGAGGTCGCCAGCTTTCTGCAGAGTCAATCGCTACAGATCTCCAAACTTTATGTGGCCTTCAGATTAGCTCATGAACTAATCTGTGAGAGCTTCATGGAATGGGTTTCCATGGCCGAGCAGCTTCATCCATCTGGCAATCTGATGGATGAGTCTAGGTTTGGTGGTTGCCAGGAGAACGGTACTTGTCTGACTGCATCGTGCCAAGTGTAAAGTTTGGTGGAGGGGGGGGATTACGGTGTGGGGTTGTTTTTCAGGAGTTGGGCTCAGCCCCTTAGTTCCAGTGAAAGGAACTGTAAATGCTTTAGCATACCAAGACATTTTGGACAATTTTATGCTCCCAACTTTGTAGGAATAGTTTGGGGATGGCCCCTTCCTGTTCCATAAAGACATGGATGAGCGAGTTTGGTGTGGAAAAACTTGACTGGCCTGCACAGAGCCCTGACCTCAACCCAACAGAAGAGCTTTGGGATGAATTACAGCAGAGACTGTGAGCCAGGCCTTCCCATCCAACATCAGTGTCTGACCTCACAAATGCACTTCTGAAAGAATGGTCAGAAATTCCCATAAACACTCCTAAACTTTTGGAAAACCTTCCCAGAAGAGTGGAGTTAGAGTTAAGAGCTGTAATGGCTGCAAAGGGTGGGCCGACATCATATTAAATCCTCTGGATTAAGAATAGGATGTCACTGAAGTTCATATGCGTGTGAATGCAGATGAGCTAATGCTTGTGTCAATATTTTGTACCTTGTCATACAAAATGTCCATGAACTTTTCGTTCTCTCAGAAGCCATAAATGAGTTACCAAGTCACACATTAAAATGTGCAATTCAAGGTGCTTTTTGTATAAAGGAACCAGAGTTTTCCCAACAGCAGTATTATGCTCTGCCCAGCCAGTCAACTTCCCTCTGGCAGCAACACCACTGACAAGGCAGTTTCCAATTATAGAAGCCAGACACCCCCTCCAGTGGTTCTTTCATTTTGCCAGCATGAAACAACACATTTATTAAATCAATATCTGACCTTCTTAATTTTATATAGTTCTGTTGTGTGAGATTGAGAGCATTTGCTACTGTTCAGACACGCTACCAATTAAAGCAGTAGGTAGAAATCTGGATAAAAGTAACAAAAATGTAACTAAGAGCTCTTCCCTGTCTCCTTCTCTGTTATAAGCCCCACTGAAAGGGTAGGGGGTTTAAATCAGCACATGCTCCATATGCCTGAAAGTTGTCAGTGCTAACTTTTGGATTTAGACAACTTCTAACAGTGCTCTTCCAGACAAAAGTCTGTGTTAGCTTGCAATAACATTCGGTATGTAACTCGCCACCAAACACAACAGAAATCATCAAAGGACGGACAAAATGTGCTTATTAAAGTAGCAATACCCCATCACCCTTTTTACTGAGCTCAGTAAATCTGTGTCATCAAACTGTCTGCACATTCAAGTTCAAGTCCATTTAAGCCACAACCACAAATAGCACACACATGATTTTTCTCCAACTTCAGTATGGGATTTGGATCGTGATACATTAAACTATTTATATTTATACGAAAAAGAAAAAAGTTAGGCTTTAAAAAACTGTAATGCACATTAATGCACACTAGTTAAATCAGTCACTGCCATAGCTGGACCAAAGGTGCAGTAAAAATAGACCTTATTTCTCCACAAAGAAAAAGGTTGAACATATCCTCCACAATAAAATAAGTCAAGAAGGGTGGTGCTTTACATCCCACTGCACTTCAGAGGACTTATTTTACTGCTGAAATTTATCTTGAGTGAAAGGAAGGAAATATGAGGTCCTGTTTAATAACCTTTTAGCATATTATAATCCCACCATGTTTAGACTCTTGCACCTCTTCAGGGAAACTGACTCTATGACAAGAGACTTCCACAAGTCTCTTCAGAGATGAAGCAGAAAGGCTGAAGAAAAAAAAAAATCAATAAAAAACTAATATGTGGTGGCACAATAAGTAAAGCAAAGAACTTTCACCTGGGAGAGTAAGCCAGAAAGTCAGCACTCCCTTGGAAGCTGGTCTGTTGGAAGCTCCTTTAGTGCGGGAGTATGGTTGAGTTTGCAGTTTTTATATCATCAGAGAATCCCATCTGATGATGGCAAACACTTATTCAATATAATGCTCAGACCTACAGTCTTATTAAATATTGACTCAGGGGAAATATGCTAGAGGATATACCTCACTCATTATGGCACACACTTTCTATGTATTATTTGAAAACTGTGCTGCTTACAGATTTAAAGCCGCACTGAAGTGCACAGCCTGCAGAACTCAAGCATCTACTTGACTGCAGCTACGGCAAAGCTGTCTGAAGCTTTGAAATCCATTAAAACATTCTGTAAAATATACTATCATTGATTTACAGGTAATACACTGGATTTTTAACAATGTGACGGACATAAAAAGGATTTGACCTCTCTTTACACCGCCTCTTCTTTAACGTTCACGTCGCCCATTTGTAGCTATTGTGAGTCTTGATAGTAAGGATAAAAGACAAATGGAGCATGACAAGAGAAGAAAAATAGGTGACATTTCAGTCTGTTACAGCACACCCACTGTATGAGAATAGTGTGGATGCAGACTGTCAACTCAGCTCCATAACCTCAAGCAGAAGGCTTGCTGCGTGAGTGTATAAAACGCTCAGGGATGAAAAATCGTAAAAGGTGCTTTAAGGTCAAATTCCACTCCACATTTAAAGTTATACAATGCAGCGAATGAGAGGCATGGTAGTGGCATGTTTAGCACTGTCACTTCAAAACAAGAAGTTTCTAGGTTGTCCCTGTGCTTGCCTGGATTCTCTCCATGTACTCTGGCTTCGTCCCACACTGCAAAGACATGCATGCATGTTAGGTTAACTGATGATTTTAAATAGGCCATAATGTGGATGTGTGTGTGTTGTTGTCTCTCTCTGTTTGCACTGTGATGGACTGGCAAGCTGTCCAAGGTGTACTGCACCTTTCGCCTACCCTCAGCTGGGATACGTTCCAAACTATGGTGAATTTGGTCTGGAGTCCAAATCACACTGAGTGGTTGGTATGACTAGAAATGCGCCATACAGACTGCAGTCCATTTCCATTTAAAAGACTCACAATGAATTAGCTGAAGAGTGAATGATGAGTGAGCTTCGTTAGCGTGAACGTCTTCCAATTGTTTTGCAGCAGTTACATTCTGAAGTGCGAATAAACAAACTCGCACATTCACACAACCTTGCGGGAAGCTGCTGCATGCCAGAATTTGTGTGAATGCAGCTGAAACACACACTTAATCCTGCTCGCCGCGTGTGTGCACGAGTGTGTGAATAAGAGACCAGGAGTGATGAATTCTGGTTGTTAATGTTTTATAAAACCCCTCGTTCCCTGCGCTCGGGTTTTGGCTTGTGACGAAAAACTGCAGCCCAGAAACTTCCTGAAGACTGCAAAACAAGAAGAAAAAGAGTAAATGCATCTCAGCAAATAAATACACTACCTCACACCACATTAAGGTTATAAGTGAGAGTATTGGTGCCTAATATCTCTACATATAAATTTATGAATGTTGTTGGTCACAGAAAACTAAAAAATGTATAGATATTCATATTCATTTAGGTTTCATATTTAATCAAATGAACAGTGAAGAAAACTGAGTTGTGTCTCAAACTGTCCAGATAAATGAAGCATTTCTAGCTTTCTTTTTTATATTTCCAAAACCCTGCAGCCCTTGAAATATATCTGATACACTACAGTTAATCCTTGAGTCATCTTGTGCTAAATGATGAAGACGCATACAGGCATGTAGGGAATTCCAGAGGGAAAGGAAGGAAGCAGGCCATAGTCATCCAGTTCCCTGAGATGCCCTGCAGACACATCACTATTTTAATGCTGCTGCATTTT
>JAVDPK010001680.1:55637-77883 GCA_034780415.1 Cichlasoma orientale
CAGAACAAAGACGTATGGCAGAAATATCAGGGAATCTATTTGTTATTTGTGCAGTATTCCCTCCCTCAGCTGATCTGTGTTTCCGTCCTGAAAACCACTGTGTGGTAAACTGATCCTAAAGACATCAGGTTATTAAGTTAAAAAACTTATAGACTTGTTGGCTAAGTATAGAAGACCAAAGGTACTGACAATTACACAGTTTCTGTAACTCTAGAACCCATGGACATCATGAAATGCTGCGCTTCCTCCCTTGAGATGCTCTGCCAGGCCTTTATAGCAGCCACCTTCAGACAGCCTTTTCTGCATTCACTTTTGTCTTCACTAACTGAAAAGCATGCTCTGTTGGTTTGACATCAAGTGACTGACTTGGCCATCGAAAAATATCTCATTTCTTTGCCTTGAGAAACTCTTGGGTTGCTTTTGCTATATGCTTTGGGTCATTTTTGCACTGTGAAGCACAGTCCAGTTAGCAGTATTTGGCTAAATCTGAGCACAGAGTACAACCCTGTACGCTTCAGAATTCATCCTGCTACTTCTATCAGCAGTCACATCAACAACAAACACTAGTGACCCGGTTCCACTGGCAGCCATACATGCCCATAACACTACCTCTATCACACCTGATAAATGATGCATGTTCCTCCTACATACTTTTGTTTCCCCATCATTCTGTTACAAGCTAATCTTGATTTTATCAGTTTTCTGGCAAAGTTCAATCTAGCATTCATGTTCTTGAGTGTAACCAGTGGTTTACACTTTGTTGTAACACTATTTATATTCATTAAGGTCTCTTAATTGTAGACTTTGACAATGACACCCCTAACTACTCGAGAGATCTAGACTTGGCGAGATGTTGTGAATTTGTGGTTCTTAACCAAGGAAAGAATTCTGAGATCAGGCACTTTATTTTTCTCCAAGCCCTTTAGGGATTTGCTTCCTTTATCTTGATCAAAAAAAAAAACAAACAACAAAAAAAAAAAAAGCAGCTCTTGCCACTGCTAAATTTTTTTGCCTTGGAACAGCACCGTACCAATCAATCTTAAAAACACAGATTCAGGAAACCCTTATACAACAAACCTTGGGAAAAAATGCAATCACAACTGGTGATCTGTAATGAAGTCTAACAGCAATAAATTATTAGCAGTTTAATAATGCGGTTACGTTAAAGGCTAAAATCGTTTAGTTTCAGCTCAGCAGTTTTCCTCTACTCCCCCGCTCCCTGTTTTGCTTCTGTGTGTGTGACACACAGGAGACACAGATTAATATGTTTTGTTTTTCCAAGTCTTCCCTTCATACCAGGGAAAAAAAAAATCTTCATTACAAAAATACACATTAAGAATTTTCTTTTTCTATTCCCAGGACCAATCTTTTGATTCAAGACCCAGATCTCATCTTCTTCATTAAAGAAGAAACTGCAATTTTAAGATTCCTTGCTTTCACTAATGCTTCTTTGTACATCACAGGCACCAATGTTGATAAGTGGAATAACATGAAATGCAAGGCCAGTGAGTGTTTTGCAAGCTCACAAATGTGCATGTGCATCTGCCCTTGAGCACTTACACAGTAAAAACAAAGTGGGGACTCGCTGGTTAAAAAAAAAAAAACTTCGCTCCACAGCTCTATCAGTGTTTCAAATCTCTGCTGGGTACCTTTTTAGATTTCATTTTTGGCTTGAACAGCTCTGACTCATGTTCCTGTGTTCCTGCTGTTGGAGAAAATGATAACCTGAGAAACTTAATTAAAACTCTGTTGGCAGAGAGTATGGGTGCATGGGAAAAAAATTATTTAGTTGCAGACCAGACCCCAAAATGTTAAACCCTAAAGACTGCTGCCGCCATGCCTTTCCAAGTCTTAAAGTTTAAAAAAAAAAACAAAAAAAAACGTAAGTTGAGTAGATCAGAGCCACAAAATATTTGCTGCTTTGGACAAAAACTTCCCCATCTTCACCTGCTCTCCAACAGATAATTTACCCATACTCCTCTTTCCAGCACTGCGCTCACTGTCCTCCAAGCATCCTCATGAGATCTCATCTCTAATGAAATCAGCGCACCCCTCTAACTAATGTAGCCATGGTGACTATTTCCCAAATGGGCAAGGTGACCTTCTGTGAATGCATTCAGGAGAAATACAAGCAAGATTATAATTCGCCTTAAATAGGACAGATCTATTTCATATATTTGATGCACAACTGGACTTCAATGTCAATATTATGTGTAATGTGAATTGCAGGCTGCACTTGTTTTCAAAGATTTTTCATTGATATTCTTAATACTAGCATCCTCTCAAGTTTGACAGATGGGGCCTGGTTTTCGGCACATCTGTAACAGCGGCTGAAGCGTGCTGTCAAGTGTCAAGTCTGTGAAAGGTGAAAGCTAAAGCCCTTTTGTGGTTTTTAGCCACCTTCTGCCGGAGTGACACTGACATGTTTTGATATGACAAAATACCTATCTTTGGAGTTAGACTTCAGAAAGCGTGGATGAGACTGATGTCAAGGAGGTTACAGCCACAAATGGATGGATCAGGATTATTCCAGCGTATCTGACGGATGCCTGCTCGGACTGGGAACTGGGGTGTTCATACGCCATGTCAACCAACCTCAGGGTATTCAAACAGTTTTTGCAGTGGGGGGGAGGCGATTCGGGGAGTTCACAGAAGGTTTCCCAGCAGAACATCGTTAGTCGTTTTAAATGTCAAAATGGGGATTTATTAAATGTTATTTTATGCCTGCACTGAAGACGTTAAAGATCAAAAATCACTTTTTTTTGCAGCCACTATCCGGTGCATTTAGCGACATTATACCTCATTAACAGTTAAGATTTACATCTCAGTTACAACAATGACGCCTTTATTTTAAGTCTGCAAAGACAGATTTTGTGAAGACATTTTCAGCTAGCTCGTGAAGGCACACACACACACACACACACAGAGAGCAAAGCTGTATAATCCTAGTGGGTCGCATTTTGTCTCTGACGGTGATGATGTAAGCGCAGAGATTGTACAAAATGTGAAGAGATCCACTAATGGCTCTGTAATAGGAGTGGTCAAGGCCAGCATTTCCATCCTTCCCCATAGACTTCCATGAAATCCATCTCCCATTAATAAGGATGTTGTCCCGGACCATTCATTAACCAGTCAAATCCCCCAAGTGGCATGAATTCAAATCCAATTCATGAGTCACATCTTAAACTGCACCCAAAACCTTTACAGTCAGATGTAAAAGCCGGTATCAATCACAGAGAGTATGTCACAGTCTTACTGAATTAAAATATATATTCAAGTTCATCACAGTGGCCACAGAGACTTAATGAAGCACCATCCACTGTCAGCATTATGTTCTTTATGCTCCATGTTCCTCAGACTTGCTAGAACATGCTATAATCTAGCTAGATACACATTTGAAACTAGTACATTGAGTTTCTTACAACCCGTTCTTCAGAATCGGAACATGTAAAGTTTTTGTCTTTTTGTTTAACTGTTCATTCGTAGCAGTTATTTCTGCTGCCAGCCCTCAAGTTAAATGTGAAAGCTGAAAATTAAACAATTTTAGATGGAATGCTGCTTTAGAGGCCAGTGACATAATTTAACATATGATAAACATATATTGGAAACATTTCTGCGCCTACACAGCATTTCACTTACAAAGTGAGAAAAAAAGGAGCTATTTTAAAATTTTATTTATTTATTTATGGTTTTCAAACCAGTGGTTGCATTCCTTTCCCAGAAGACTACCACTATCACTGCCACTACTGATGAACCATGAATTATGCATGCTACTCAAATGGGCTGCTTCTTTTTTTCCTTCCTTTTTCTTTTTTCCCCCCCTCTGTCTCAAGGAAACAAAAATGCAAATAGCAGATGACCTTGTGTTTCTCCAGGGCTGTCAGACTGAACACCGAAAAACCTGCGGCACAACTGTTAGCCAGCCTTGGCAGTCAGTTGGCCGTTGATGTTGCATCACCACATTCAGCTTCAAACATTTGTTCCCCCAGTTACAGATTTAATTCATTTACTTTATGACTACCACATAAGCTGTACTGTGTATGGATTACGTGCTGGATTAAAGGGATGCAGGCACTCCTTTCTCTATCCTGTGGCTCTGATCTTAATGAGATGCTTATGTTAAAATTTATAAATGCAAGATGTCAATCTAATCAACATCTAATCAATAGCGTGAGTTTGTCACGTTCAGCTCACACCATGCTTTACATGTCTTGGAAAATACAGGAGCTTGCCTGTATAGTGGTCAGTGGGAGCATACATACAGCCTGCAAACATAAGTGACCTGTGTGAGTAATTGTGAACTGGCTTTTATGGGTGACATGTCAGCAAATAATGCCATTTTATTATATAGCAGAACCAGTGTAATATACACTCACTGGATGCTTTGTTGGGTACACCTGTTCAACTGCTTGTTAACAAAAATATCTAATCAACCAATGACATGGCAGAAACTCAATGCATTTAGGCATGTAGACACGGTCAAGACAACTTGCTGACATTCAAACCGAACATGAGAATAGGGAAGAGTTTTTCTGCTGATCTACTGGGATTTTCCCCCCACACACAACCATCTTTCAGGTTTACAGAGGATGGTCAGAAAAAGAGAAAATATCCAGTGAGTGTCAGTTCTTTGGACAAAAATGCCTTGTTGATGCCAGAGGTCAGAGGAGAATGGCCAGACTGCTTCAAGGTGATAAGAAGGCAAAAGTAACTCAAATAACAACTTGTTTACAACCAAGATGTGCAGACAAGCATCTCTGAATGCACGCTGAAGAAAGACCATATGGTTTCACCAAAATTGGACAACAGAAGACGGGAAAAACAACGCCTGATGAATCTTGATTTTTCGCTGAAAGCATGGATCAATCCTGCCTTGTATCAACCCTTCAGGCTGGTGGTGTTGTAATGATGTGGGGGATATTTTCTGGTACTCTATGAGCCTCTTAGTACCAGTGAAGCATTGTGTAAACACCTCAGTCTGAGCCGACAATGTCCATCATTTTATGGCCACAGTGGACCCATCTGCTCATGGCTGCTTCCAGCAGGATAATGCATCATGTCACAAAGCTCAAATGATCTCAAACTGGTTTCTTGAACATGACATTGAGTTCACTGCACTCAAATGGCCTCCACAGTCACCAGATCTTAATCCAATAAAGCACTTTTGAGATGTGGTGGAATGAGAGATTCACATCATGTAAGTGCAGCCAACAAATCAGCAGCAACTCTGATTCTATCACGTCAACATGGACCAAAATAACTGAGGAATGTTTCCAGCACCTTGTTTAATCTATGCTGTGAAGAATTAAAGCAGATCTGAAGGGAAAAGGAAGCCAACCCTAGCAAGGTGTGCCTAATGAGTCTAAGTGGCCAATGAATTTCTTCCTGTTATTTATGATCCAACACCGAGATGATGATGTGGCTTAGGGCTTAGGGCAAAATCCAGAACCAAATAATAATGTCTTAATTTACACTGATGCATGCCTGATGATCATTCATAATGACATGAAGCAGTAGTAGGACTATAACACACACCAGAGGCGAGTGGATGCCGCAGTTTAAATACAATCCAAAGTCAATTTGTTTCCTCAGTTCACGTTAAAGTGCAGATGTGGAACAAACATTCGACAAGCCTTCTATGTTTCAAACAAGCCTCAATCACTATCTAAAACTAGTATTATCACCTCTGTTTGCCATGTATCTTTTGTATTTATCATATGGATTTGATTCATGAACATACACTGATGGATTTTTATTTACTGTGCCGTTTATGTATTGGTGTAGTTATTGTGTGGCTATTTCCCCCCTACCTGACCAGGATGCAAATTAGCAGCAAGCTAACTCTGATGCAATTACTTTTAATTGTGCACTGTCCCTGTAAAACCAAACAATAAAAATAAATTGAGAAAAAAAAACGTTCAAGGCCAGTCAGTTACATTTATACATGTTATTCCCCATTTCTCCCTCTCTATTTTGCCTCTCATTTCCTGCCTCCCACTCAGAGTATCAAATAAAATACATAAAAATACCTCAAATTGCTTTTTGATGATGAAACCAATTTGGTTCAAAAGAAAAATGGAAGACTTCTTATTGGAGAATCGACCCACAGTGGTTCCCATAATGCAAATGGAGAAGTACCCAAGTTATTAAAAAGAAAACGTGGCTCATTTGTCTAGCCCTTGTTAAGATTAAAGTAGAGCTGGTGGAAGCTGGCTGTTAAGATGGTGAAGAGCCACTGCAGGGTGACTTTCATATTTCATGACAATTGCAGGTTACTTTACACGTCTGTGTGGCAGGTGTTCAGATGAAAGTTGACAGATGCGACAGGAGACATGTGGAGCTCAAAGGCAAATCAGTCAAGAAAATGATGCTGAAAGAAGAAGGGGAAATCAATATATATACATATTCACAGCATGTGTGGAGCAAGAGAGACACAAAAGGAGGAAAGATAAAGATGAAAACAGGAGAGTAACTGTACATCATCATAATGCAATGTCCAAAAAAAGCAGCAGCATTTGTGAGCTTGCCCATGCCAGGTGTGCCCCTGCCAGATTGCTAAGTTAAAATCCATTTCCTCAAGCAGATGGTAACTGCCATGTTACTATCCGTCGCAACTTAAAGCTGGCAGCAAGCTTGATGCACTGGTCAATGCACATGCAAACTTTGACATCAACATAGTCCTGTACCCCTGTCACTTGAACTTCAGGCACATCTAACTTGCTGGAGTCATCTTCTAATGAAAGATGTCGGCGTACATCATTAAATCACAGTTGTGGTTTGTTCCAGAGTTTTCTGCAAAACAATCTCCCTCCATGAGTTTTGTGCCATCTGGACATCCGTATGCTTGTTATTGCTTTCAAAATTGCTGTTAAAGTTTCTAAAATTTACACGTTGTCCTTCACTGTGCAGAAATTTGATGAGAGCTAATGTAGCAGTGCAGTGCGAGTACAAGCAAATCCCTACAGATGACACAAATGCCCCCCAGAGACAGGCCTGCTTACAGATCTGCATCTCCAGCCTGTCGGTTTTGCATGTGAGCCAGGTGAGCTACCATGAGCAAAATTGAGAGGTTCACAACCAACCAAAACACCAAAAGTAACCCGTACACGAGTGCAGGGGGCAGCAGTGGTGAGCCTAAACTCAGCTTCACAAATGCATTATGTGAGATCGTATTTTCAGCATAAAGAAATAAAACACAAAATCGAATATTTTTTGCCACCAGTGCTGTCTACTTCAACAAGATGCCACCAAAAGGACGCAATGTACATTACAAGTCTGAACAAGGCTGCTATCAAACTCATTCATAACAAGTATCACACTACCACCACAGAGAATCTGATCACCACAACTTGAAATACTGTTTGATGAAAATGCATCCTCTCAGTCATTTATCAGCTTTTTTCAACTACATCCTGACAGAAAAAAAAAATGAATAACTGAAAATTCTGCACAGTCTGTCTAAAAGCAATCAGCATACCCTAGACTAGAGCAGTTGCTAGCCCAGCAACACTCTTTATTACCCTGTTATGTGTAACATGATCAGCACAGCACAGCCAGCCAAGAGCTCAGGGAATCACCCAGCATCAAGCCGGCAGTCTGGAGTGGCTTTGGCTTGTAACCCTTTACAAGGCTGTCCTTCAAAAATGGTTTTCAAGCATTTTATTAGCCTAGCAGATGACCAGCAAAGGCAAGCGAGCCAAGGGAGGGCTATGAATAACAAATCCCTGTTCCTGCTGGTAAAAATTAGATGACCAGTCTCCTCCACTTCACATACACTGTTGCAGCTCTGTCTGTGTTTGAGTTTCACCATTTCAGCAAATCTCCTTAGCTTTATGAAGCAATAATGTTTTCATGGAGGCGCGCGCGCACACACACACACACACACACACACACACACAGCTTCTAACATTTTCTAGTTTTGACACTGGACAATTTTTACCTTAAGCAGGATGTGTCTATAAATAGTTTATTACCATAATGGATGTGTGCCTTAAACATTCAGTCTCCCAGTTGTTCCTGCTAATTTTTCATCATTTGCTTTGGTAAAGGAAAATAAAACACTCACTGTGCAATTCCACTTTTCATTCAAAACTGCAGGCTTGATTAGACATAAATGGATTATGTTTTATTCAGAAATGCTGGTCTAAACCTCAAAACACAGAAAGCAACTCCTGCAACCACTTATTGTGACATCAAGTTTGCTGGCACATAATGAAACCTTTGTTTTGTCACAAAAAAAAAAGAATCTTAAGAGGCTAAAGTGTAATTTGTCAATACAAAAAAAAAAAAAAAAACACTGTATTCATATGCTTCAGAGCTCAATCCTGCTATAAAGTGTTTACTATAGTGTCAAAATATAGTATGCGGGCCTCAATGAACCATTTCCATTTATATTTAAATCGAAATTAAAATATGTATATTGTCTTAAAAACCCAGAAAAAAAATGCAACAGCCACTAGACCACGGTTAGGTAAGAAAAAAAAAAGATGCAAATATCATGCCATCATGAGGCTTGAGGCTGCCTCCTTTAAAGACTGTGCTTTCTTTTGCAGTTCTCCAACACATCCATTAAGCCCTAGGCTATTATTTGCAATTTCTACCAAAAAAAAGACAACAACAAAAACCCTCCAAATTTTAGTCAGTAACAGATACACGACACTAAGATCAAAATGAACCAACTTAGGCTATACTGATGAAAGACAGTTGGGGGAATTTTGAAATAAAATAATTCTCTTTTCGCTTGTAAATCATTTGAGACAAACTCCATCAAATACAGATAATTTTACTTCCACCTAATCAAAACTGAAACAATGAGTCTACCAGAAGCGGTAGCACCTCTTATCAAGTCTCATGCATCAAAGCACAACCACCAGAACCAATACCAAAAACCTGAAAATACAATGGTACTTTGTTTCTTTTCAGTACTGTACGTACCATAGGCAGCATACATACTGAGCATTGTTGTCAAAAAAAATTATTTGGATTCTAATCGATTCTACAAACTACCAATTAACTCATTTCCAACAGTACTGATACCAACAGTACCTTCTTTGGCTCATCAAGCTGACACACAACTTCACACAGCACAGCTGCAGACAAGCACACAGCCCCTCCCCTCACTAGCAGCTGAACACGTTAACAGCAGCACGGCAAACGGGAGGAAGCATCTTAAAGACTGACACCACAGTCTTTATGAGGGATTTCACAAGGTCAACACAACTCCTGTTTCAGCAAGACCGAAGCATTAAACAGTTTTCATACCTGTTATGTTAATATAACAATGTAACATAACTATGTGTGTCTAAAAAGTGTTTTGGTTCTCTTTAAGTGCTTGACTGACGTTCAGAAAAGTCTAACAGCAGAAGTGGTAGCAGTCAATCTTAACAAATATTTGATCAGTAAGAAAAATACGGTGCCAAGGAACGCTGAATGCATTTAAACAGACCAGTATTGTTCTAATCTTATGCCTCTTAATTTTATCATTTTCCCTCCGTGTATCAAAAATGGTATCGCCTAATGAGCTTTTTCCTAGGTATCTGTATCAAGTTTGAAATTCTAGTATCGTGACAACCTTACAACAAATCCTACATCCATTATATGAATGCACTTAGAAATGGATTCAGTACATTCCTTTAACCAAGCATGCATTATGTTGTGTGCCTAGTCTGCATGTTAGGAAATCCACTCTATATGCATGCAAATTGCTGTCTGACATATTGTATTATATAAGATCCTAACGCACATCCTCAGCCTTCAAAGCTTTGCTAAGTCACAAAGCTAATCCAAAGGGCAAACTCAATACACCTTCCATTTCAGTACGAATGAGTAGGTCGGCAAGTCACAGAGAAGGGCTTAGCGTTCGTGTAATTATCGGCTCTGCCCGCCTTTCATTCTGTGACATGAAACACACCAGAAAAATCTTACACAGTACATTTCACTCATGACCCATTTAATTACCCAAGCTACATGGTGTCTGATGCTGATCTCTGCTAATGGAAAGTTTACTACCCAGTCCACACTGTGTTTATTAACACGTTTTAGACATCTTCCACATTCCTGGATGACAGAGGCCTTAGAGAAAAAGTGTACTGTGACAGTACACCACCATGTGCCGCACGGTTCTGTGCAAAAGTCTTGAGTCACCCCTCATTTATTTATATTTTGCTTTCAAAAAGCCAGACTTTGTTATTTTTGAAGTGGTCTTGAGCGTTAAAGTGAAAAATAGGCCCCTGCACTCAATTTCAATCAAGTCCTTATATGTGACCATTTTTTTTGTTTGTTTGTTGATCATTTATCACCAATCTATAAATCATTTAAGCATAAAAAGGCACCCAACTCAAGCAAAGACCTGACACAGGACCTGAGAGACGCATCTGGCCCTTCAGTCGATCCATTTACTGTTCGCTGAAGCCTCATCAGAGATGGTCTCAGTGGAAGGGTGCCTGCAAAGAAGCCATTCTTAAGGAAGGAAAACAGGGAGAAACTGAACTGCACATCAGTGGCAACAGGTCTTATGGAGTGATGAATCCAAATTTGAATTTTTTAGTCTGTATTGCGAGTGTCAGTGAATGTCTTTAGCCATCTGTAAAACACAGTGGAGGCTGTGTCATGTTTTGGGGCATGTCAGTCAGTGGTGTTGGGGATCTTGTCAAAATTGATTAAATTAGGAATGCAGAAAAGTAGCATCAGACTTTGATCCACCGTGCAACACCATCTATAGAGCACCACGCTTTTTTTCAGCATGAAAGTGATCCCAAACACACTGGGATCATCTTTCCAGACACAAGAACAAAAGGCAGCCAACATCCAAAGAAGAGCTTTGAATGTCCTTCGAGAAGCCTGGAGAACTATTCCTGGAGACTATTGAAGAAATTACAAGAAAGCTGCCTCAGAGAGCTCAAGAATAAAGGTGGTCATACCAAATACTGACTTTCACTAGCATTGCACAAACTCCGTTTTTGCCTTATATACTGTATTACCATGTAAGTTTGGATGTGTTTCAATAAATCACTGCACCTATTCTCGTTTTCTTTTTTAAATGAGGGGTGACTCAATACAATACAGTATGACTGTGATTATGGCTGTGACCGGGGTTATATATAGCCACATACAGAAAAGCAGTTCCGTCTTTGCTCACTAACACCCATGGGATCTAATGACATAGCCGGGGGTTATACTTCATACTGGCTTAAAAACCTCACTCTGGTAATGGCATTCACAGTAGGAACAATGGAGAGGGCAGAGTTTCCAATCTGCCATTGATGAAGGAACTAAATATCCAAATGAAGCGCTTCCCACCCTTCCTCCCTTCCTTCTTCGGATGCTTCTGTTTTGACATTGGATTTCCACCCACTGAATCATCAAATCTTAAATTGTGTGATTGGACAGAGAGAAGACAGTATTATCCTCTTTTTCACTGACATCCCCCCCCCCCCATAGCGTCCCCATGGCAGGGACAGGCAAGCAGCAGGATAGAAATGGGAGAGATGCCATCTCCTCATCAAAGGATGTTCCAGATTTTAGCTGAGGTCTCACAGAAGCCCTGAGCAGCATCCAGGCCCAGCCTAGATTGTGACACATTTGGGTGATGTCTTTTACCTTGGGGCTGATTGACCTCGCGTCAGACCAGCTACTCAGGCACACGCAGCCACATCAACAGTCCTCTCACTGAAAGATTTGCTGTCTCTTTCTCTGCACAAGATTGACATCAACTGTACGTGTTGAGCAAGTAGCTGGCACTTCTTATTAGTTTTCTACTGGGGCACTGCCGCAGAAGTTGTTTATGTCTGTCTGTTACAATCAGGAAACATGTCTTGTTTAGCTGACTTGCAGCAACAACTCGATTGCTGAGTTTTCATGTGAATCTATGCGAGCGTTTGGTAACTTGTTAATTAAAACAGTCAATCAAATAGACAGCTTATACTGTATGTAAATAATACATCCGTCACACACTATGTAGGCTAAAGCATATCTGAAAGCTAAAATGCTTTTAAGCCTGCAGGACCAATTAGCTGTGTTTCTTGTCAAGCAGCCATAGCTTAGTTTTGTGTTCACAATGGCTCTTAAAGGCTCTTAGAGAAATCTGAGTAAATGCCAGGAGGGCAAACACGCTGCTGTTTGAACGACAAAATCCAAAAGCTAAATGCCAAGCAATGTTGTTTTAATGAAACACTGGAATATAGATTTTACATGTTTGTATATTGTGCTAATGTGCTGTCAGGTTTCACTTAAAGTAAAACCTATGGCTCAGTCACAGTAGAGTGAAAACAGGTCAGCAACCGCCTTGAGACTAGAAAAAATAAAATGGCAGGTGAATTTTTTTTTGCTGTTGGCAACTGACCAGAAGTAGTTGCGGCAACTAAACGGTCGCCCGCTTAGTTGCTGCAAGTACCCTGCAACACCCTCAACCTGAGGGTGACCACTTTGTTCAGGTTCACAGATCACGAGGCGACAGCCTCCAAACTATCACGCTCCAACTTGAACTGATTGCAATCACTCAGTCAGGTTTGCAAATAATTGCCATCTAATTTAGAATCACAGACAGATTGCCAACACATTGCAATCAATCTGAGTCAGTCTGGACATCCATCTTCTTCCACTTCTCCAACTCAAGGCCAGCTGTTACAGGGCGGGAACCAGGGTACACCCTGGACAGGTCACCAGTCTGTCGCAGGGATAACACAGAGACAGAGACACGCCTACTCAGTTTATTTGACCCCATGCACATCTTTGGACTGTGTCAGTAAACCCATGCAGACACTGGATCCTAACGCCATGAGGCAACAGTGCTAACCGCCACACCATCTTGCTCCCCACGCCTGCAGCATTTAAAATAGGGGACTCAACTGGTTGTGTTCTAGTTATTCCTACATAAAAGCGAGGTTGCCAAGCTTCTGTCATTTTGCAGTTAAATTGACTTCCTGCAGCAACGATATCACTATTTTGGGAGTAAATTCTGAATTTCTGTTTCAAATCTGAGCTTCGGGCTGGACCCTGAATGTAAGTACTTAATGTGAATTTGTTTGAAGTGAATTTCTGTATATGCACACGGCAACAGATCTGCAACAATCAGCAACAAATGTGTAATTTTTGCCAGTTTGTCACAGTTAATTACCGTATTATCACAAAAATATTACATGAAATTGATAACTTGACCTCATGCAATCTGTGTTATTGACATTTTATTGCCGTCTTGATGCGCCAAAGCTGCTTTGAAGGTGACAGCTGACTATGAGTGGTTGCTGACCTGGTCCCCGTCTGCAAATCAACCATTTCAAAGGCAACATGATCTCACATTCATTGCATGTGGTCGCGTTAGACTTGTTTGTGCCGTGGTACCTAAAGGCTGCTCTTCCAATTGTTTTGTCATATATTGTGTATCCCATAGTAAACCCAACATTTATTGTACACAAGACAATTATATCTCTTGAGTTCTATTCTTTACGCCTCGTGTTCATCTAATGGCATCCTCACTGGACGAAGGTCCCTGTCGGTGGCAGTTCCTGAAGATACTGAAATCAGAAATGCCTAAAACATGCAACCCAATAAGTGCACATAAAAATCAACAACCAATTACACGAGCCTATTGACCAACTGCAAGTAACAGTCCAACGGGCTGTGGTGTTCAAGGGCCAACATTGATTTAGTTTTGTGTTAGTGTTCCTGCACATGTGCTGGAGTGCAATGTGCCAATTGCGTAATTAGCTTCCTGTGTGAAATTCAATTTATTTTGGTTAATCCAATTTTAATTTTCCTCCTGAAGCAAATGTATGAAGTGCACGAACAATCTTGCACTTGCACAATCGCGCACTTTCTTTTACAATAGAAATTACTATATTTTCAATATAGCATTACATGGTTGTTTTAGTCCTCCCCCCAACACGCACACACACACCACCTCTCACCAGTGCCTCCTTCCTTCTCTCTCTCCTTCTCTTTAGCCTCTCCTCTTTGTGACTGTCCTGCCACTGTGACAGGAACCATTCTGCCGGCCAGACAAGCCCAGTGTGCTTTCAATAGCTGACTGGTGACTGATCCTGCAGGCGAGTATCACTCATATCTAAACCAACACTTATAAAAGAAAGGAGAAAAAGAAAAAAAAACAAAAAGGGAAACAGCAAGCCATTTGACAGAAACTTACATCCTCAGCAGTCACTTAAGCCTGAGAGCTGAGGTGACCTTCTCCGATTTCATTTCATTTGCTCTTTTTTCCCCTCCCTCTTTCCCAGAACATGTGAGTAATTAGAGCAGAAACATTTCCCTCACACACCCAGGCTGTCTGAGTGTGGAGGTGCTTTTGTGTCTGTCTGTGCGCGGACGAGATTCACTAAAACTACTATTATTGTAAACATTACTGCTGTCATTGTTACAGTAGCTGCTTTGGATAGGGCAGCAATTGTCAGAGCACGTGCGCTGCGATTATCCATATTGTCACATTCAGTGAGTTCAGAGGATGTGATGGCCCTATAGCAAAGCCCTCCTACTATATTTCCTTTGCTTACAGAGAGCAGAGTGTAATGCCAATTGCAAACACGAACACTGGGCTTCCTAGAGATACTAAAACTAAGTGGAGCCTGTCCCTCAAGACCACTAAACACTACCTTTAAGGAACAAGGAGGCTGCATGTGTGTTATATATTCAGGATACAGCACATATGAATATTTTCTGTGACCTTCCTTTAGTCAAAGCCAACCTCTTATTCCCACTAGGCTCTTGTAATTGTGCACAATGACACGTGTGTGTCAAATATAGCCTACCTAATGGTTATTAATACATACAATCTCTTGTGATAACTCAAGAAAACTCTCTTTCACTTTGCCTCATTATTCTTGTTTTTCTCCTCTTCAGTATGACACATCTTTCTGACCCAAATGAAACAGCCATGTGTAATCTTCTGCATGCTCTGTTACTAAATATATATATATATTAAAAAGATACAAGTTACGGGATGGGGCGGTTTTGTAATTATGAAAAGAGGGATTATACGCAACGCTGTTATGCCGATAATAGCGAGTCCATTTCTTTCTGTTTAACCCTTTAGCTCTGGACTGCATATAGCATATAGTTTATCCATAATCTTCTTTATCATTACACCAGAGTAAATGTTCTGCCCCATATGTTCCAAAAAGTGATGCAAAACAGAGGTCGAACACAGTCTAAGTAGAAAGATGTACTGTAACCCGCTGAAAGTTAGGACGAAATAAGACTTCTTCGCTCAGTCAGCCACACAACGCCCATCTTCATCGAGGGGAATTAAAAGGGGGAGAAAAAAGCGGAGGAAAAGCAGTTTCCTTTTTGTCCTTACCGTCGAAGACCTTGAAAGGACGACGGCCACGACATCCTTGATTTCTTCAGCCCGGGTCGGTGCCCCGTGTCCACTGCGTAAGTCCGGTCCATGTTCCTCGGGTTGAGGTATCTCTCGGTGTCCGAAAAGCCTCTTTGTCTCACACGGTCGTTCTTGCGCACTACCAGCGCGTGGTGTAGCGGAGAGAGCGCTGCCTGATTCTGCTGCCTCCACAGATGTTTGGGCGCCTTTGCACTCACGCCGGTTCCGCCGCCGGCGACCAAAGGCGCCGTCCCCACTTTCCCACAGGCAGGATCCATCCTCCTCCCCACGCTGGTTATAAAATTTGTTTTTAAAAACTAAATCTACACTTTGGGAGCATTTAAAATGAATGACTCAGGGAAGACTCAGGAGGGGCTGACTAACACTGCGAGTTCAGGTGTTTTTAATGAAATAAACTATACCAGTAATTAGACAACTTTTTTAGTTACTCCGAGTGCTTCACGTCCAGTTTTTTGATTTTTAGCCCGCGTAATGAGTTTAACTCCATCAACTTTATCGCTGACGCCATGCACAAACACATTGAACCGGTGAGATAAAAATGAATCCATTTACGCATCACGAGGTAGACCTTTAAACTGCGGTTTGGGGCAAGTGTCCCTGAGCAAAGCCACGAGAAGGAACTCTCAGGTCAGTCTGCTTTCCAAGTGCTCTCTACTTCCTCCGCACACGCCCATTTCTGCAAGGTGCTTGTATTGCTGCGGTAGTGCGAGATGTTCAGCACAGGATGGTCCAAACGAACCGATGGTCTCCCCACATTATGCAAACTTCTGTAAAACCACGCAGCTCAAGGTAACTTGGCGCAGAGTATGCGTAAAACCATCCAGACGTGACAACACTGTTCTGCCGTCTTCATGTCCCCTGCAGGAAAAAGCGGCGATGGGATATAGGGAACAGGATAATACATTAAACATGAGGGACCCACCCAAAGTACCTCCCCTTAAAACCTCCATGAGTGGGAAAAAAATATCAGGAGGTGGGAGTGGGCAGAGCCTCTATATCATATAATACCACTGAACCAGTTTTATGACCCAATAGTCCAAATGAGATTTAGGTTTAACACACACACACACACACACACACAAAAAAAAAAAAAAAAAAAAAATCTGTTTTCGTGGGCATACACTGGATAGAACTGAGAAAATGAGAAGCATTTTTGTAGTAGCGAACATTAAACACACTGCAGGTTCACCTTCACAGTAATTAATTAAACCTTTCCTGTGATGTCCACAGGGTACAGAGGAGTGCAAACATCCAGCCACCTTGTTAAATCCCTTCGACTCTCTTCTGTTTGTCTTCATTTTCAGGGAAAGGGGGACTATCAAGGAAGAGTGCTCTATTTCCTACCTCTCCTCATACTTCCCTTGCAGCTCAAGCCCATTACTCAAGAAAATAACAGTGTGGAGAGTGTAATCTCTCCCGTCTTAAGCGCAGAAATGTAATCTCAGAAACAAGGTGAAAGAAGACTGAAGTGGCAAGTAAGAGTATTGGTGGCAGGACAGAGGAAAGGGAATAGCAGCACATTTGTGCCATGTATGCATACACAAGAAGCTCATGTGTTTGCTTTGTATGGGTCCAAGTTTACCTACTAAAGTCAACCAAACGCCTTCCAACAACACACACACACACACACACACACACAGCAGAACTGAATACTGCACATTCTAAGACCTGACCTGAAACTTAAACCTTAAGCTATAGTCATTTCATTTACTTTCCATTGCTTTGTTTCTAAACAAGGTCATAGGTATAAGAGTATCCCAGCATGCATTTGGGATCACCCTAAACAAACACTATGCTCACTCATTTTTTTTAATATTAGCCAACCCTCCATAAAATGTTTCACACTAACTTTGCGAACAGCAAACATCTGTTGGCATATAAATCTGTCAGTAGCCAGCACAGCCATGTGTGATCTTCTGTGTGCTCTATTATAAAAAACAATATTAAAAAGACTTTAAAGAAGTTATAAGAAGGGGTGGTTTTAATTGTGAAAAGAGGGATTATATGTAACACTCTTATGCTGATAATACTGGGATCATTTCTTTTCTTTTTTTTTTACCCATTTGCTCTGGACTGCATGTAGCAACACAAATCGCTTTTGGTCAATACAAGAAAATACTGTACAATAAATGTCCCAGCAATAACATTTTAATGTTGAATGACTGTAAGTTGAATTCTAGATATCATTCTTGAAACACTGGTGACAATAACTGGCTGTCTGCTTGACATTCCTTATGAATGTTTGACGGACTGGCGCTTGTTTACAAGAATGTTTTGTATATTATTCTTTTAGCAGTAATAACAAAACAAAGAAAAAATTCTAGAATGTGGGAGGAGCCAGACACACAAAGATTTCTTATATAGTTTAAACTAGAAAAGCAGAGGAGTAATTGTTATGCACTGTGACAGAGCAGCGACCTGTACAAACAGGTTTCCTGTGCAACACGCTATGTGACTGGAATTTAATTTACATGTAAATATACACATTTGGCATAAACTGTTTTTGTATTTAAAAAAAGTTTTCCATTAATATTAATCTATGAAGTGAATGTTGCATGGCAACAGGTTGCACTGAAATGTATTTAGCGATACTATGATTAATTTCTTTTTTACTGGTTTGTAAAAGAGGGTCGGACTGGACCACAATTAGATGTTGAAACAATGTCCCCCTCTGGCCACCCACCTCATAACCGCCCTGCACCATTTCTGGCACAGGATACAATGTCACCACTCTCTGCATATATATGTTTCTATAGACGTTGTTTAAAAATAAAAAATACACTTGAACGGGTACGGGTGGCGGACCTGTCACTTCTGGTGTTCTTGGACAAATGCTAGTGCCGTGTGCTGGCCCTCATGCCACTCTCTTGTGCCACTCTCTTGTGCCACTCTCTTGGTTCTCCTTGAGGTCATTTTGTACTGCTCTGGTAGCTCCTCCTGTTTCTCCTCCATCAACCCGGTCCTGCCGCTGGACAAAGCCCTTCTATGTCCAGCTCTCCTTGCATAATGGCCCATCTCCTGGTATCTCCTCCACACCCTTGAGACTGTGCTGGGAGACAGCAAATCTTCTTGTGACGGCATGCATGGGTTTATCATGCTGGAGGAGTTGGACTACCTGCGCAACCTGAATGGGCTGCAGGTTCCATCTCATGTTACTGGTAGTTACAAGAACACAACAAAAAAACAAAACTGGAGAAAAATCAATCAAGAGATATAAGGAAAGGGTAATGGTCTGTGGCCGCCACCAGCAAAACCATTAACTTTTGGGGGGGTTGTCTTGTTGCCTCTCCCCTCCAGTGCACCTGTTGTCATTTTAATTTGCACCAATGCAGGTGAAATGGATCCACAATGGTGACAGATTATCTCTGAAGTTTAACTGACTTTGTGCTACACTGTGAAGTGTTCCCTTCATTTTTTGAGCAGTGTGTTTTAATATACAGAATCCTTAGTTTATTTATGTTGCACCAATTTCCCCCCAATGTATGCTTCTTTTCTACTTGTGTTGAATTAGACTCTTATGGATTAATGGGAATGAGATAAGTATAGGGCAATCAGTAATTAGTGATTACACCTCCAATACTGATCTTATTAAACAGAGGATGTTATCAGACACGCTTTGTTGATTTACATAAAGTAGTTTTTTTTTAATCACAGCACAATTTTCTAAGTTTCCTATAATAATTATAATTGGTGCAAGCCTAAAAAAAAAAGCTTTTGCCTATAAATGTTTTTGGGGGCTCATGCTCCCTTACACACAGGAGAATGAACTCAATCAGTTCCTCGCAGTGAGCTGTACAGACTTTTAATGAAGAAAAAAACAAACAGAAATGTTATTGAATTGTTATCAAGGGAGAAAAAGTGCAATCTCTAAGCCTGTATCTATAAGCTTTCTGTATGTGTGTGTGTGTCTATAAAAAAATAGAAAATAAAGAACTGTTTATTTCCAGTTGGTCTCTAGCATAACACTCCAGGGATGACATTTTAGTGTTTGGAAAAATCAATACAGTGATAGCTGATTTCATCCAGTATTGAGTTAATATCCAGCGCTGTTGTTGTTCTTAGCGCAGCTTTCGTCACCTGTCGTCAGTTAATTTGTTCTGAGGCACGTTTGTTAATATCTGTTAGTTGGTGTTTGAGCTCATTTGTCGATTTGTTGGTAACGTCTTGGGCTTATCTGTGAAAACTATCTGTGTGCAGTCGTGTGCATTTAATGTAGACTGTATACAAAACATGGGCACGGCTACTGCAAAATTACACAGATGCCTGATAATTGGGGCTAAGTAGCAGACAAATAAAAAATCTCACTCACCGCAACTGTGGTGCTCTTGGACAGGCAGTTTTATACAATCAACCTCACATCAAACCATATTATTTGTCAGATAATTGCATTAAAATGTACAATAGGCACCGACATGACAAACAGGGAGGGTCGAGAGCTCTGCCACAGTGGATCATCTGTCTCCATCTCACCCTATCCCTAGCATCCTCCTCTGTCACACCAACCCTCTGCATGTCCTCCTTCACTACATCCACAAACCTCCTTTGTGTTCTTTCTCTTTTCCTCCTCCCTTGCAGCTCCATATTCAACATCCTTTGTCCAATATGTCCACGATCCCTCCTCTGCACATCTCCAGACCATCTCAGCCTCGCCTCTCTAACTTTGTCTCCAAACTGCTCAACGTGAGCTCTCCCTCTGATACACTCACTTCTAATCTTGTCCATTCTGGTCACTCCCAGTGAAAATCTTAGCGTCTTCAGCTCTCACTACCATCTTGTAAACTTTCTCTTTCACTCTTGCTGCTATCCTTCTGTCACAAATCACCCCTCTCCACCCCGACTGCACTCACATCTTCATCTCTCTTATGCACTGTCTGTTGCATTGGACGCTTGACCCGAGGTATTTAAACTCATTCACCTTCAATACCTCTACGCCTTGGTCAAGAGCTCAAGTTCCAGCCACTGGAATCAGTAGTGGTGACACATCCAACAGTTACGGTCTACATCCTCCTGCAGCAGCATCCACCTGACAGTCAAAGTGGCCATGCCCCTAATAAATGGACTGATACTTATTTATATAGCACTTTTCTTCTCTAATTGAGCGCACAAGTCTCATTCACTCAATCACACACACACATTAATACAGCACTTTATTCTATGTCTAAGCACCTTGTCTAACATTCATGCACACACTCACATTCCGATGAATGCATCAGGGGAAATTCAGTATTTGCCCAAGGATACCTAGCAGACAACCCACTGTACCTTGTGAGCCATAGTCACTCATGTTAGCTGAGCTATTTAAAAAAAAATAAAAAATCACCCTGTATAGTTGTGATGAAGATAACATAAAGGTCAATGGGTCTATGATTCATTTTCAGAGCCTGCCTCAAGTAGCCCAGTTCAAGGAACTGCTTTTGGCACTTCTGTGGCAGCTTCATTTTTTTTAGCTCTGCAAATCATTGGCTGTTATTTAAACTGAGCAAGCTTTCATCCACTATTTACCACTGTTACATTATTTATAATATCAGCAAATCAGGTTCTCTCAGGACCGGCATTCGCCAATACATTCAGTGCATGTTTATGTATTGTAAGGCATTGGGGGGATGTCAATTCTGTCAAAAAACTCTACTCTTTTTAGAAAGCAGAAGCTGTTATACAGCGGGGTAAATATTGGGTTTTTGCTAGTCTTGGAAGAGAAGCAAAGACAATACTAATGATACTATTCAATGGAATTCACTCTTTTACATGAATTTCACGAGAACGGCTAATGGAAAGATGTGCTCCACTTTTTGACCATTTCATTAATACCGAAGACAGTCTCATTTAGCTGCACACAAAGTTAATGTCACTAAATTTTACTAAAACACCGCAGTCGGAGCATTTAATGTGGCACGCCTTTCATCTTTAATGCTTCCCCACTGTATATTTCTTCCACATTGCTGCGCTGAATTATAAATGAATGGAGCTTGAAGCACACTTAAGACATATGACCTTTGTTAAAACTGTTCCCAGCATCCATTTCCTCCTACACTTCATTTTTTTTTTCTTCTTTAATTGATCGCACTATGTTTGGTTATGAAAGCAGTCAAATTTGGCGGAATTGGGTTTAAAATTATGGATTGTAACTGATGTTTACATTTTTTTTGAGAGAGTGAGGCAAAGCTGAGTGACAATTAATCATAAAAATGACCTGTAGCATAATCAAAATGTTGCCGAGCATATAATTTATTACCCAATAAAATACTGGGATTTAACATCAGGTATTTTTGGTTATGCTGGCAGATGAATTTGGAGTAAGATGACAAAAAAAAAACAACCCTTTTTCAAGTTCTCAAGAAAAGGCCCCTAGGACAGCAGTGAAAAGTCAATAAAGCTACTTGAAGTAGGGGGAAATGATGACAGCCCCCTCCTGTCTTTGTCTTCTTAAAATCACCACTCAAACCATCTTTAAAAATATCAAATCCTATCTCGCAAATGTAACACGCTTTTCAAAGAGTGGTCAGCGGTGCACGCCTGGGAATCGTCTGCCCTTTTGTGAAGTTCAAAAAAATTTTTGATGACAATGATTTGGAGAGGACATGCTGCCTCTGTATCTAATATCTGACACTTTTTTTGGCATTATCACTGTGCCATAATAAATTATTCAGCATTGACTATGTTTCTGTATTATGGGTAGCAGTTTCCGCTGCTTATACGGTGCAGCTGACAATGTGTGACACATCAAGCTGCAGGCATCACTGCCAGAAACAAAGACAAAAATATACTGTAGTCCCTACAATGATGATGTTATTGATGCGTAACAGCAATTTTGAAGCTGAAGAAAGCATCTCGTGTCTAAATGTAATTTAGACACGAGTAATTGTTACCAGCTTCTGGGGGGGGGGGGGGGGGGGGGGGGGG
>JAVDPK010001680.1:84235-97627 GCA_034780415.1 Cichlasoma orientale
GCTGCTGACTTGCGAATGTGTGGTCGACTTCCCTCTCCACCTCTGTCGTGACTGTTCTGCCTCACCCTCCAGTGTACAGCCTCACCCTCCCACCCGTCCATACTTGCATTAATCAAGGTGCCAGTCTTCATCCGCGAAGCTATTGAGCTTTCATTCCTACATAATTACCTGTATTAGACTCATTGCCGCAGACGGTGGCTTGCAGAGGGAAATGGGGGAGCCAGAATGCTTAACCCTCACTTTTGAGCAGGCTGAATGTAAAGCAGGTGGATGATGGCCCTAATGAATCAGTGGGGTCCAGTCAGGATTAACCATCCCTCCGACACTACACTGAGAGACCTTTAAGCAATTTATGTAATAGTCATTCAGTCTTTTGTCTTTGTCTTACACTAATGCAGGCCAGTGCTGTTATATTTGCACTTGTACTTTATGTAATATGCTGCAGCTGTATTTTATTGCTCTGTGAATTTAAATTCCTTTGATTTGTATTTGTTTTGGAATTTTTAGTTTATGCTGAGTTGATGTTTATCAGTAATATTTACAACAAGCATCTAAAAGACTGTTAACCTCCATCTTGACCTATAAATCAAACAAATGTTACTTTGTTTTTTCTTCTTCTTTTGTATCCTGTTTTGTTTTTGTTGTATTTTTGTTTTTTTAATAGGCGTATATATTGGCATCTGAGAGAAGTAAAATGAAACAAAAGCATGTAAATTATAAACAAATGAAGACAAGAAAATCAAAATAATATTGGAATGCGCGTGAATGATGACACTGATCTCAGTCTCATTAAAAAGCCACGGGTAAGAGGTAGGATAAAAGTGACTGAGGCTATGAAGGTTAGAACACGTGTGTGTCTGTGTGTGTGATTACGGACACAGTACTTCATTCTCAGTCACTTGTGCCGTCTCTCCTAATGCCTGAAGTGGCTCTTTATGATAAGTGGGATCAGTGAAAGGTTAATTGGCCTGCCGTGACTCTCCTGTGCTCTCTGCACACTTCATATGCCAACTCATTGACGGTCAAGTGGAACTGCATCAGTGTGAAAATCAGTCAACAGTTTCCTGGTAAACAACCAAGATGTGCCAATTTTTTCTATCCATTTTGTGGCCAAAGGTCAAGGTAATAGGTAAATGAAGGGGATATTAAATACAACAATATTTAGTTATTGCTAGTTAGTTACTGTTATGGAGTCTATAATAATAACAGTGGTGACAGAATACACACACTTCATGGTAATTTTGGCACAGACACAAATAGAAAAAAGCAGCGTCTTAGTCTAGGTAGAAAGTTAGCACATGAATTCATTGGTAACAGTTGTGTTCTTGGATAGGTGTTAGCAAACACAATGCTATTCAAATGCTTTGTACACCAAATGTCTAAATGGTGACTGTCCCAGCCAAAAGCCAAAATAAGTCAAAATGAAACTTACTGACCGGGCTGGTCTGGCTATTTCAGAAACTGCTGATCTGCTGGGATTTTCCCACACAACCACCTCATTTACAGAGAATGGCCCAAAAAAGAGAAAATATCCAGTGAGCGGCAGTTCTCTGTGTGAAAATGGCTTGATGTCAGAGGTCAGAGGAGAATGGCCAGACAGCAATGGTAATTCAAACAACCACTCACTACTTCACACCTTGAAGCAGGTTAGCTACAGCTGCGGAAAACCACACCAGGTGCTCCTCCAGCAGGATAATATTTCATGTCACAAAGCTCAAAGAATCTCAAAACGGTTACTTGAACATGGCCTCCGTCCAATAGATCTCCAGATCCCCATCCAATAGAGCATCTTTGGGATTTGTTGGAGAGTCGCATCATGGGCGAAGCCAACAAATCTGCAGCAACTGTGCGATGCTGTCATGTCAACATGGACCAAAATCTCTGAGGAATGTTTCCAGCACCTCGTTGAATCGATGCCACAAGAAATGAAGGCAGTTCTGAAGGCAAAAAAGGTCCAACCCAGTACTAGAAAACTGTACCTAACAAAGTGGTCAATGAGTATACATAAGCCAACTGTGCTCTAGAGGCACCGTTGGAGTTTTTCGAGAGTTTGAACCATGTGGTTGCTCCTGTAAAATACATCGAGATCCCTGTTTTTTTCTGTTCTGGTTATCACAGAAATTGCAGTTATATCAGCATGCTTACATGTTCAAGGGTTACGAATTTCTTTTGTACATAGTTGGAACATTAGCTTTCTTTCAACAACTAAGAGAAAGTCTTACAAAGCCTTACATTTTATCAGCCCACATAACGTGACACTTTAGCCTTGAGACAAAGTAACATGCTCCTTTCGTCTTGCTCGGAAAAGTACTTAATTAACTTAATTTGGTTTTGGTGGCAGAGGGAGTAGAAAAATCAATACGAAATGGGTCATATTCCAGCTTGAGCCCTGAGCTTACACCTGTTTGCACAGCCCTGTGAGAAAGTGTGACAGAGGAGCTACCTGCAAGCAACTGAGAAAATGTTTAACCAGCCCGGAGGATACTTTGACCACAATGGTGCATCAGTATGTATTATCAATGGAAATCTCTTCAGCATATATATAGATACACTGTATATATACACTGTGTATATTTTGCAGGATGTTGAAATCTCTGATGAAGACTCTTGATGTGAATCTTCTCAGATATGCAGGTGGCTCAATTTTGGCTCTATTCAGTTATTTTGCCCACACGCAGGTCTCATCTATTCATGTAAGGATAGCCACATTCTCTCATTTAATATCATTTCCTTCATGCTAATTCTGTCCTCTTCCTGTCCTTTCCTCTGGCGCTGTGAATAAGCCAGAAAATATGGACTCTTTTTCACTGTTACATATTAGTGATGGTCCTGCTGCACATCAGGCATTACACGTTTCCATTACTGTTCCAATTTTTAACGATAACAGTGGGGGATCAAACTGTTCTTCCCCTTTCGTGTGCATAATTTATTAATGAATTAATGTCAATTAGGCCACAGCAAACAGGAAGCCATCCCTTTTTCCTAAACGGAATTTTTCATTAGGCCCCCTTTTTTTGGTTGACCTTTTTGAAAGATTAAGATGGAACTTAGCTTTTTAAGGAACAGATGAAAGCGATATCTGAACAGGCCTCATTTTTGTCACTCCCTTTTTCCCCCCCCCTTTCAGTTTGTTTTGTATCTGCACCCTGATGCTGCTTTCTTTGTCTTCCTGCAGCACCATCTGTGGAAAGTGTCTGAGGATTAGCAAAGACAAGCTGATGAACATTCCCTTACTTCCTCTCTTAAAAGAAGAAGATGTCATTACCTTTTCAGTTTTCAATGTCAGCTTATTAATATATGCCATCATTCGTATGAAGAAGCTAAAATAACAGGTGTCTGAGCTGGAATCGGGTCGTGGGGCCACTAGCACTTCGTGATCTCAGCAGACAGGCTTCGCTATGAGCTACTTAACAAAACGGTTGCGATCATGCAATGCTTCAAGGGTGAGAACGAAATACAGGGACGCGCCATTACAATTTCAAGCCCGAGGTAGCCTGCACTATGCTCAGTATGTGCAACCCCTCATCTTCAGTCACATCATTCATCTCTGTGCTCAGAATTTAGCAATTGGTTTTTATCACAGAATAAATCTTAAATGGATTCTGGGTGAAGCCCAGAGGGGAATGAGAGAAGTGTCAGAAGTGGAAAGAAGTTAACACAAAGGGAGGAAGAGAGCGAGGGGCTGAGAGAGAAGCTGGAGAAGAGCGATACCTGCAGAAGATGCAGTAAATCACCTGGTTGAAAAAACAATTTCGAACTCACATTAATCTGACGGCATAGTCAGCTTTCAGGAAGTTTCCCAAAACATTTGAAACAAAACAGAAGGGTTTTATCTACAGCCTGAGTCTGAATGCAGAATGCATACTGTTTGCAACCACATCTATTTCGGATACTGTAATATCCTAAATAGATATTACTATAAGCAGTGGTACTCTACAATATCAAAGCCTCAGTTACAGGTTTGCCTGCTTTGTAAAAGGCTCGCTGTAACGACGCAGGTTTATCTTTTGCTCCATGGTGAGAATTACTGACATTTACAACCAGGTATGTTTTTACTGCTTGGTCTAGTGGTTAACATAGCTGTAAAACACGGCATCCCGTGGGGCAATAAAAATTAACTTCAGTTCATCTTCTACAGCACACAGTGATCACATGCAACCTATAATTCTGAGAATGAAAGAAGGGGTATAGTGGCCTGTACTGTTTCACTACTTCAAATCGTTATTATTTATATTTAACGCCTTTACTTATTATATTATAAGAAGCTGAATAAACAAAAATAGCCAGACAACAGGTGACATCTTTGGATTTCTGGGGATTTATAGCGCCTTCAAGACTAGATGTGTTTTATTGTACAGTGAAATTGAGGATTTTGTTGAAAGAGAAAATGTTTCCATCTGTAGGGATTCTCTGAAGGCCTTGACACTTGATCAGTCATTAGAAAATGACTGACATTTCTTTGTGAAATACAAAGTGTGCCTTCCTACTATTATACACAATTGTTTGCATGCGTGCGCGCGAGCATGCACGCACGCATGTGCGGTGCATCAAACACCTCCTTGCCTCTTCAAGGCATCTGCAGCTGCTGTTATATGCAAATTGTCTTTCTATTCTTAGACATTCATGACATACATGAAGCCGCGAGATTTTTTTTTTCTCCCTTTTCAAGTGACAGTTTCTTACATTTCAGTTAATATATCATTTTATGTGCAGCTTAATCATGCATATTTTACTGCGACACTGCACGCATGCATTATATAAAAATCTAACACGGCTGCAAGTCCAACTTTGTAGCATGACATCACTAGGTTGCAAAAGCAAAACAGACACATAACAGCGGTGGATCCTTTTGTTTACTGCCCATCACAGCAGCATTGTGGACAAAACAGGACGCATGAAAAAGATTACTGAGGGAAAACTAGAAGAAGGGTGATAAAGAAGGCGCAGCCTGCTGTACTGACATGTCATACTGAAGGTGAGGGAGATGAATCAGTTTGTTTCAAAGAGCCCCCTATCCAGTAGCCTCAAGGCAGAAAAATAAATGTCTGGAAGGGACAAGACCAGAGTTTTCCTTGCCTTCAAGCATGGCTCTGTGATGCTCTGGCCTGAGAATAATAAAATGAGATGAAATACCCAGGAAGTGCCCAAAACCTACTGGGAGGAGAAAACTTTGCAGAAAAGTCAAGAAGGCAAAGCTAGATAAAACTGGCAGACAGCTTCAAGATACCTAAAACTCAAAACACGTTTCCTTATCCATGCAAAGGGTCAGGGTCACTCTACTGTAATATAGAGGAGTCTAAGTGAAGTGTTTGTATCCGTACACAGTAATTCTAATCTGAAGATTAAGCATTGATGTCAGGACTGTTTTCTTAGAAGTAAACATGATGCATGTGTCATCCATGAATTAAATATTGGTAATTTTTGACACCTAACAGGACGGAAGATTCGTCACTCCATGCATCCACTGTGTCGACCTTCCCTGGCAGACTTTATACACCCTTCATGCATCAAACCCACATCCGGAGCCAGCTCGCTGCCAAACATCTTATGCAAGATTAATCACACTTTAAATGCAGTCAACAGGCTGTGAAATGAGAATGGCGAGCAGGTGGTGATGTTTCTTTACGCACTGTATAGAAGACTAAATAAATGTCAAGCCTGCCTAAATAACACAAAGACCAGACGCCTCAAATGTAATGTAAAAAAAAAACAAAAAAAACAACAAGACCTGAAAGAGCCGCTGGCAATTTACACGCAAATTTTGGTACTGACAAAAACAAACCTGATGGGCGACCGCGCGCACCTGTGCAGAAACTCGGATCCATTCATGTGTACAAACATTTCAGAGACAGAGGAAACTGGCGACACAGACGGTGCATTTCTGAATAAAATAAAATTATATACGCGATACCTCGACTCACCCATTTAGTCTCACTTTAAACTGCACATTACTTTGGAGCCACTCGAACCTACAGTCTTATTTGTGTGTATGGGACATAACTATTAGATAAGCACCTTTTACCTGTGAAATATATCAAATCTCAAATCAAATTCCACTCAATATTTCATCAGCGCTGTCTCGTTATTACGTTTCCCATCCCTGCAGCACTGAGGAGCAAGCCAGGCTGCATGCTGCCTGACACCTGTGGTCCGTTGTGGAGCACACGGCAGTTGCCGGATGTGGCCGGTGGATTTAGGAAGGTTTTGCTTGACTTTACCAAATATTGAGCATGAATATTGGTTGGCTTTAACTTCAACCTTGGTTGTAGAAAGTCAAGACAAGAAAGAGCATGAACTAGTTGCAGATCAGAGTCTCGGTAGCTTTAATCTCCTAATGCTGTGCAAGTCTGATTAGTTACGGTTTATTTTTTGTGTTTAAAACTGTGGCAGAGAACACAACTATGCCGTGCAGCAAACAGGGTGCACTGAAAACTCTGCAACAGCTGCGACACACTCTGTTCCTCCTCCAGTCACCATTCCCCCCACACGAGCGCGTATGGACTGTGTAAATCAGCAGAGTGAAAATGAAGCCAGTGGCAACCTCGACACAATCATCCTATTTCCTCTTTGTCGTCTCACCGTGATCTTCTTTTCTCTGTTCCCTTTTTCCTTAACCCATCCGTTGGTTGCAGCAGATGGCTGACCCCCTCTCAACCTGTTTCGCTTCCTGTTATATGAGAGTTTTTCCTCCCCGCTGTCGCTGAGTGATCAGACACAGGGGATCAGTTTGATGAGATTCTCTCATATTAAGGTCCTAATATTGTAGGACCTTAAGATGATTGTAGTCGTCAATTGGTGCCATATAAAAAAACCTGAAATAAAAATTGAAATACTGCACGAGGGACGCGCCGGCACCACTGGAGGACAACATGACTGGAAGAACCACTGATCAGCAGGCTTATTTCAATTCATCAGTATTCACAGGGTGCTTTGCCTTGACCATTTATGGATGATTATGGGCATGAAGAAGGCAGAACATGAGGCTGGTCCACACGAGCACATTTCCAGGTGAAGTGTGATTTATAAAGGGAACATTGCGTGCAGGTGTGCATAAGCACACGCTTTTAGAATTGCGATTATTTTTTGGGGCATGCCATTTTCAGCTTTTGCGCACATATTCACTTTTACTACGCTTCCTATGCACTGTTTTATAAATGAGGCCCCAGACCGATAAAATAAATTCACCCGAGTCAAGTTTTGGCAGGGCTGATGGGAAAACAGACATAATTTCCCTGAGTGCCTGAGTATGCCCCCTTTGTATCGAGCTGCTAATCTAATTACATGTTCAAATATGCAGGAGATTGCTCCCCTTGCTCATAAATAAATAAACAGGTAGATAAGCAGTGGCTCAAAATCAATTAACATTGTTTGCCCTCGGCCAGACAAATCAAAGATAAGGAGAGTGCTACTATCAGGTATATCAGTGACCCCTGCTGTGCGTGATGCAATAAAATATTAATTTGAGTGAAAAAAATTTGTTGAAAGTGGATTAAAAGGAACGATAAACCACAATTTATCCTTGTGCTCAACATAAAAAAAAAATTAAAAAAAATACTGCTTGGAATTACTGTGGTACATAAGTGGGATTCCAACAAGTGTCAGAGCAGTGGCTTTTTTCCAGGTTTTCTTAACTGATGATCTCTCAAAACTGCACTTCAAAGCGTCGCTGCCTTTCGTAAGATGCCCGTGAAAGAGGACTGAGAATTAAATAAATCATTACGTGCTGTCTGAGCCCTTTATTCCATTATGTTGTTGTCCATTTTCTTTATTTCATATCCTGCAGCTGTCTCTTGCCGTGCTCATCCTTCAGTCACTCTTCCGCTTCTCCTCCTCCGATCCTGTTCAATTTAATTTCCCAGCTCTTTTCATTAAACATCTTGTCATCCACTTCCCCTCTGCTCGTCCTGCCAGCCCTCACCTGTATGTGCTGTATGACAACTGGCTTTACTGGCGATTAATGTGATTTTAAGTCATCAAATTATTCAAGCTGAATTGAAATGTACCTCCCCGCCATTCTTTGCACTCTTCCTGACACATTAAATCTCTAACCGTTACCTTCACCATGCCCCTTTATCCGTTCACCTCACTAAAAGCCTGTTTACCTTGTCCTCGATACAAGCACATGGCCTGGAAGCTCCCCTGCTGGGCTCTAATTGGTGATCAAGATGTGCGCGGGAAGGAGACTGGAGCGGCGTTTGGCCCATTTCTATTCCCTCATCACATTCACAGGGCCACAGTCACATCTGCGTAACCATGGTGATGCTGATAAGGTGACTCATGACTATTCATCAATTGGCGCCGCCTGATTGGACAGCCCCCGAGAGCCTTGCAAAACGTATTCATCAGCGCAGCCTGTGTCCCTGCTCTACCTCAATATGCCCCTCAGGATGATGAGGAAGCATCTCTGCTTCTGTTTGTTTTTAACACTCACTTCTTGTCTTCACCTCACCTCCCACCTCTCCCCTCTGCGCTCTAATTACCTGTCCTCTCTTCA
Source organism: Cichlasoma orientale (assembly GCA_034780415.1). NCBI lineage: Eukaryota > Metazoa > Chordata > Actinopteri > Cichliformes > Cichlidae > Cichlasoma > Cichlasoma orientale. Next base: position 92,730 of record JAVDPK010001680.1, read on the forward strand.
TGTCCCACCCATTCATCCCCCAACAGGCCTCTCTCTCCTCTCTCGCCCAGTGGCCTGCTCTCTTCTCTCTGTCTCAGTTGATGAAGACATTAATCACAGGCACATGTGACATGAGCTCTTGCTCAGCTCACTGTGTCCCTTGCCGCTACTTAAAAATCATGCACGTATCTCACACAGGTTATTTAATCGCAGCAATAACTTCGGAGTATTTTCTGACTAATAACAAAGGGAGAAAAAAAATAATAATTCACTCATATTTCCCCTGGACATGTTTTTCTTTTTAGTAAAGCGCAGTTTTAAAGCCCCGCCAGAGACGCAGAATGTGACTCATCAGCCAGTTTTTGTCCCATTAGTAGTGTTATTTTATTCAATTTCAAAGGTCATTTGCTCCTGTCATAATCGCTTTTTCCAATAACCCATTATATTTGCAGCTTTTAAATACGGTGCCAATGGGACAGCGTGCTTTTCTTGTTTCAATACAATGCTATGAATCAGTTTGAGCAATCTGTCTTGCAGGCAGCTGTTTCTTTTGTGTTTTTAAGCTGATGACCTTTGGCCTTAGCTTTCCCAAGAGGAGATGCAGGGAGCTCATCGGCGTCAGCTGACCTTCAAGTGAAGTAAAATTCACAGTTTGCAGCCTAAAATCCACAGTTTAGCACAGAAAGACTTATTATTTGTTGGAACTGTAAGACAGATAATTATACACACCAAGACAGATTGGAAATGTGTGGGAACCTATAAGCGCCAGGCTGTAATAGCCATTTTGACATTTCTGTCTAATCTTTCACTATGATTCACACATAAATGAGAACCATGTGGCAAATTTACAGCAGGAATGAAAGGAGTTTTTTTTTTTTTGTCTACACTTAAATTTGTCATTTATACTTTGGCTAATATACCCAATGGAAGTCTATTTGAAGAAAAACGCTCCATTTTAATTTTCCTCTCTGATGATTCAAAAAGTCGACGTGGCCCAGCATTTGAACCTCCAACCGGGGTCAAGAGCATGACTTGATATTTTTTAGCATCAGTAGTTTGTTTTTGTTTTTTTTTCTCCTAACAGACGGGCAACAAAACAACTGTGCTTAAAACAAAACAAACAAAAAGAAATTAACAGAAAATAAATGTGTTAGTAAGAGAACCACATTGCCAAATTGGGTCTTGTTGATTTGTAAGGATTGAGCCAATATGGCATCTATATGATTGCATAGTTCATTACAAAAGGTAAGCCTGATAGTGTCTGCTGCTGCTGCTGCTGCTCTGTTCAAGCTCTGATTTCTGCTTCCACCCTCACCTCTCTTATTTTACCAGAAAGCTGCCTGTCAAAATCCAGATGGATAGTGGTCAGTAATGGACAGCTTGCACATAACTCAGGGAACATTATGTGAGAGCACAGATATAGTCTGTTTAGGTGGTAGTGTAGCTGTCGTGGGGGATGGGTGATGAAGGAGATATGCAATGAAAAAAATAAACACCAGTTTTGGACTGTGTAGCATGTGTGTAGTACGATATAAATACTTAAGGATCACTAAATAAGAGATGAAATCATTCATATATGACAGCCAGTAAGGTTTTGATGTTTGCTCAAAAAAAGCATCACAGACTGTATATAAAAGATGGGCATAACCACCCTTCCATTGAGACCATTTCTGCTGAGGCTTCAGTGAACAGAGCTGGATCAAGTGAAGGTTTAGATGCATCTCTCACTGTTTCAGGTCTTTGCTGGATTTTTTTTCCTATTTCTTAAGGACATCGCTTTCAGATATTGTTCATCTGTTTGTTGTTGTTGTTTTTATTTTTTTAGGTTGATTTTACAAATCTTTACAAATCACCTTGTTGGTGCAAAATGATCTAAAAATGTGTGAAAAAGAAGCCAGTGTCCAAAGAAAAACGTGTTGTTTCTATTGTGCCAAGTGGAGCTACAGTAATCAGCTGATTATCAGTGAACTGAGAGAAAATGAACTGGCAAATATGTTGAACATGGATTTGAAACCATTTGAAGTCATTTTAAGGCAAAATAAGCAAACATTCTCCAGCTCAGTTTTCTTTTTTTTAATGCTAAGTGAGAGCAAACACAGTATCTTGTTGCTTTGTAATGGACAAAGAGAAATTTAGCATCAGGTTCTAGAAAGTAATCTGAAAAAGAAACAAATAGAAATAAAATTAATCAGTGCTGATGACTGAATGACTAATTTAACACTAAGAATATGATTACAGAGGTGAAAACATTTGTCAGACAACAGCATAGCAGTTTACATATACATATCTACAGATGTGTATATGTTTTTCTTTAATCTAGGAAAAACATTAAATCTATAAAGCCGTGTACACATGGAGATCTTTAAGGCTGGACTACTACAACTGCAGTTTTATAGCGAACACTAACGTACCATTTTCCTCTGGGTGTGCAAGAGAGTTTTTCCTTTATTAACACACATTATGAAGACTGAGATCTTTTCAAAATTAAAAAAAAATACATTCTTATATTCTAATAAAACGTAGCTTTCACATGAGAGTTCAGAAATACAAGTCACACAGATAAGTCCCATAGACACACAGCTGTGTAAACACACATTATTCCCGATCCTAAAAAAAATACACATAACAGTCAAAAGAAAATAAATGTAAATGTTTTTAGTAGATTTTACAGACTAACACTAGAATATGTGTGGATACTAGACTTTAATACGAGGTATGGCCTCCTCTCAATGTGATGTGAGCAGTTACCCATTTCAGCATCGAGTGTGTCCGGATCTGTAGTTGAGGAATTGCTCTCCATCCCTGAATGAGTGCAGCCTGCAGCCGTGCAATGGTCATAGCTGCCTTTGATAAACACATCGACCCAGCATATCTAATAAGACTAAATGCTGGTCAAGGAAGTGTCAGGAAATGCTCCTAATCCAGAAAGGCCTGTGCTAGTCTGTTAGCGTGTGGGCGAGCACTGCCCCGCTGAAACAACGGCAGGGCGGGGTGCTGCAGCGAGGCTGGAGCACAGGCTGGAGCACCTCATCTCAATACCTCTGTCCAGTCAGATTTTCAGAGAGACGGCTCTCTCATGGATGCAAGGCTGCAGCAACAACTCGGACACACATGCCTGCATCCAGCATGCCAATAGCCTGGCCCCAGGCAACTTCAGTCAGTCACGGTGTGGTGGCAGTGATGACAAAGTTGTGAATACAGTGGGATTTTTGTGTTTTGAGAGAATGCGGTAAATTGAATCAATTCTGAGGTGTCCAAGTTTGCAAATTACCAATCTTACCACTGACCGAAAAGTACTCACAGATGTGAGATAAAAATGACGCACTGAGAAACGGATTTTAAACACAGATTGAAGATTTCATGACATGAACTTGCTTTTTTTTTTTTTTACTAGTAAATATATCAGTGTACAACTTAGACAAAAGAATGTTGACATGTAAATATATGTCAAAAGGGGAAAAAAAAAAAACTGCAGAAATGAAACTCACGCTGTCCCGCTGGCTGTCGTCCCCGGACCGGTCATCCTTTTGCATGGTGCGGGCCACCTCTGGCACAGCTCAGTCACACAGGGTTAATCAGAAAGCGGGCTACCAAAACAAAAAGAAATGAAAAAAATATCTCAACATTTGCATTCATTTCAATTCATTCTCAAACTTAAAAAAAAAAGCTAATAAAAAAAGTTTTGCTTGTTCTTTGAAAAGATTTAACTAAATGAAAATAAACCTGATACAAATCTGTAAAGAATTTATATGCTGCGTGTGGAGTTTCTGAAATCTGCTGTTTATTATTTTCAGGTAAGATAGCAGCAATTTGACAGGCTGAGGCTCTTCCACTTCCCGGCAGCTTTGTGGTTTCAGAATATGAAAGCTTTGATCTCCCAGACAACCAGGTACTTATGCATACATGTGCATGTATGTGTGTGTGGCAAATGGGGAACATAATGCCTGAGTGTGTTGGTAAGAAAGGAGACATGCTGGGATCCTCTGGCCTATTAGGATGCATTAGAGTGTAAAATGTAAAGGTCAGTGAATTATCAGCCAGAGTTGCACAACCCTTTTCTGTTTACCTGGCCTAATAACACGGAGCTTACACCTGCCTCCTTCTCTCTCTTCTTCACTTTCTTTCTCTGCCTGACACACACAAACACACACACATACAAACACACCTAGCTAAGACCAATTGTGTTGAACTGAATATCCAGAACCATTCAGAGTCTAAAGTGTTTTGACACATGCAGAAAATCCAGTGTAGTTAAAAAAAAAAAAAGGACAATCTAATTGGTATGTTTGCTTGCTGCATAGATAAATAGTCTATTTGCGTTTTAACATTCTCGTCATCTCTTGTTTTTGTCTGCGAGAAGCATCAAGAAAGTAATCAGACAATTCAGAATTCCTCCTTTTACTCTCTCCTGTGGTCCTGTCAATATTTCTGTCAAGGCTAGTGCAAATCCATATGTGGAATTCCTGAATATTTCTCTAATAGCGACTTCTGTCTGTGTTCCACATCAGTGATACCCAGGCAAGCAATGAGTTTTTTATCAGCCATATAAAGCAACCCATATACCTGCACGTCACTACTCATTTACTAGACAATCCTTCGTTTCCATGGTTCACGAGCCCAGGTACAACATCAACTCCATCCTGTCTCTGCCTCAGCAGACTCAGCAGAAACACTGGATGTGCTCTAAGTGAGAGATCAGCCAAAAAGGTCAGACATTATTCTCCAGTGTGGTCCATAAGACCAGGCGCATCTCCATTAAAAACATGTGGAGTGACAAGGATGGCCAGTTAATCACCACAGACAGAAAAACAGACAGGATGGACACACTTTATTGATTACTCTCTGAGGAGAGGAGAGGAGAGGAGAGGAGAGGAGAGGAGAGGAGAGGAGAGGAGAGGAGAGGAGAGGAGAGGAGAGGA
>JAVDPK010001680.1:103813-114167 GCA_034780415.1 Cichlasoma orientale
TATATATAAATTCTGATGCTTCTTTAATTCAGGGTCATTATCAACCCAGTATAATATTACATTTTTGCAAATAATCATTGCATATTCTGTATATAAATGTGTACATTTTTATATATATTGTATTGTCTGATACTGGCTTATACTGTAGTCACATGGGAAGAGTGTGCTGCTTTAAATTGCCAGCAGAGGCTCCCAGAGAACCAAGTTTTCAATCCTGACGTCTTCTCTTCCTCCACTCTGTCTCTTAATTTAAAAATAACAACAACAACAACAATAATAAATATAAGACATTCTACTGAAACAATATGCTTTTTGCATCTGAAGTAACTATATATAATCACTGTATACTGTTCATGAAGCAGGTTCTTCTCCTTATAGTTTTGCTAACATAAAACTGCAGAGTTGTAAATACTTTTAGTGGGTTTTTTTGTTTTGTTTTTTTCTTTCCTGACCTGTGACACCATTGCACACCACTGACAATGTCTGCTATCCAATTTCTCCCAGATACATGGCACTAGCCCTAATGACATCATCGACCTCAGGCATTAGAAGGCAGAGCGTATGATGAGTCACTCCTGTCTGTACAGGCCAGTAGAAATCAGCAGGCACACAGTGGTGAGCTGTACTGCAACTTCCATCTCTCTCATCAGATGTGATTCGATATGCACGCTGATGACCAGCAGGACAAAGAAATGAAGCAAGGTCACGAACCCACTTCTACTGGTTTCTATCCATGTACTGACCCAGCTGGTTTGAGTACAACCACACTAAATATAAGAAAGACGTTTGGAAAGTAGCATCTCTTTCAAACTTGAACTGCAAGCCACTGTGCTTGAATTCAACAATTTGACTCAAGTCATACAATAAACTTGGCCAACCAAGATCACAGTAGACAGTTTTACTATCAGAGGTGTGGTACACAAACTCATGCCCACACACACACACAAATACACACCTCAGGGGGGGAAAAAAAATGTGTCCAAGCACATTAAAGCATTTTCACCCAAGGCTTTTCATGATACTTCTCGTGGCTCAGTCGCTTCATCTCGTGCAAATTTCTGCAATGTTAGTTTTACACCTTTTCGCCCCCACATTATTTTAACAGGCAAATTTTATTCGATGTGAATGAACACAGCACTGCAGAGCACCTCAACTTGTGTTCTTTTCAATCCGTACATACACACAACGTTTTAACTATAAAACATTATATTTCCTCGGTAATTTCTCGGCTTGATACTTACTTTAAGCAATCTGTTTGCTGGTCTTCTGCAGACTTTAATGCTTCCGGTGTGCGGTTAACTGATAGTTGATAGACCTTTTGTCAAACATGCCATAAAGCAAGCAAGAAAAAAAACCCCAAGGTTTTAAATGACTGTCTCTCTAGGGACAGACAGATGGGCAGAAATGACCTTTTGGTATGTATTCATCCCACTCAAAAAAGCCATGCAACTTCTTCAACCATTTCCCATGCCCTTAAAAATATGGTGAGAAAATACTGGCAGATTTTGTCTGGTGACTCTGTTGGTAAAGTGTTTGTTAATCTTCTCATATTCGCCACAAGGCGTTCTACTAATCTGACAGATAACCTTATAAAGGCAAATATTTTTAACCTAAACATTTTTGGTCTGTAAACGTTCTTTGTTTGGACTGTGTGAACTATAATGCCATGATTAAAGGAGATCATTCCTCACACCCGCATGCAAGTAAAACAAACAAAGTAAGTGGCAGATTTGCTTGTAGGACCACATATGCAGTATATTTATTAAAGTGCCCTTGTGGATATTGCTATGTAGGGAAGACTATGAGGAAGTTTATTTGAGTAAGATGAGAAATAATGATGAGAGGTCCCTTATGGCCAGACATTTTCAGTCAGCTGGGCATGGTGTCTACAGTCTGTGGTTCATGGGTATTGAAGCTGTTGGGCTGATGAAAAGAGGCGGTCATAGGGAATGGAAACTTCTACACAGGAAGGCCTGTTGGATATATCATCTCCAAACAGTGTATCCAGGAGGATTAAATGAGGAATTGTCCCATATTTGGAGGTATATAGACTGCATGGACATGTCTTTAAAATAGACATGGATTTTTTAGATGTATACATGAGCTTTGTACTAGATCACACAGTCATTTAGGATTTTCTTCCAAGGAGCCAGCCGTTCTTGTTTTAAAGTGGTCTTGTGCAACAGTTCTCCAGGTTTTCTGAAGGTCTTTTAAAGTTTTTCTTTGGACATTGGCTGCTTTTTCACTCCAGTTTTTTTTTCAGTCCCGTCCTTGTACCTTGCACATTTAAACAACCTGAGTGGACCAAAGTGTTTCGCAGGCAACCAAAAAAAACATATATAGAAAACAAAACAAAAAACAAACAAAATATAATAACTAAATAATTTCAAGATGTCAAGCTTTAGATTGAATTAAAATCCAGAGAGTAGAAATGAGTCTTGAGCAAAGACTTAAATGTAGAAACCGTCCGGGCAGTTCTAATATGAAATGGTAAGGCCTTCCAGAGACTCGGCACAACAACTGAAAAAGCTCAGTCACCTCTACTTTTAAGTCGAGATCTAGGAATATTTAGCATCATCTGATTAGCAGACCTCAAGGCTCTGACAGGAGTATGAACATGAATAAGATTGGACAAATACAGAGGTGCCAGCCTGTTTAAAATTTTAAAAAACGATTAATAAAATCTTAAAATGAATCCTAAAATTGACAGGAAGCCAATGAAGTGAAGCTAAAACTCTTGCTTTCTCGTCCCTGTTATTTATTTTTTGGACCAGTTGAAGATGATGAAGAGGTGACTGTGGTAAACCTACATACAAAGAATTACAATAGTCCAGTCTGGTCTTAATAAGAAAATGTTTCAAAGGCATTACAAGAAAGACAGGGCTTCAGTTCAGCCAACAATCTTCAGTTGAATCTATGGAAATGCCAGTGATAACACAGTTTGATATGCATAAAATAATATTTTTATAAACAGCTATTAGCTTAAAGCTTGACATATTTGTGCATGGTTTGCAGTGTGTCCTTTAAAAAATTTGAGGAAACTGGACAAATGGCAGGACTAAAAAACTATCTGCAGCAGACGAACAGTATCTGAAAAATCACATCCTTAAGAAATAGGAAAAACGATCATGCAAGGACCTGACAAGACCTAAGAGATGCATCTGACCCTGCAGTCGATCCATCTACTGTTCATCAACTTGCCCTCGATGTGTTAGCTTAGCACGGTGACTGAAGACATGTACATTATATAAACTGGTGAAATTATATGACTTTAACCAACCACAAATTACAATAAAGCCATCAGGGTGTTTTTCATTTGTTGCTACTTTCTGCCTGTTTAACCCTACAATACAGTTTTGTAACACTATCACTAATATCAGGTATATTTTACCCTGCATAACATACCTGATAAAACACACACGCCATCAAAATATATTAAAGTACAACAATGCATGGCAAATTGAAGTAATGTTCTTTTATTTACCTCTATGCAACGCCTCATAAAAATGAAAAAAGGTATCATGGAGGACCCTATAAATAGGCTCTAAAATTAATGGAAAAATTGGGGAATTTTTAATGAAAAAATTGTGAACTTGTTTTTCAGGCCACCCATTCTTGGGACACGTGAGCCTTGTCCAGTGAAGGCACAGTCTCCCTGCATCACTGACAACTGTGGGAGAGATAACCAAAAAAAAATTGCTTTTTTTTTTTTTTTTTGCGAGGGGAAAACTGACCAGCTGACTGTAATTTTTTTTTGACCATATGTATTCTGCATGCAATTCAGACAGCAGCAGCAGCACAATGAAAATCGCGTGACTACAATCGTGTGGCTGAAAATCACCAGATGTTGGTGTTCTAGGGTTAAAACAAAATCTAAACAAACACCTTGTTTGCAGCAGTGTTTCAAACATTTTCATCATCACATTAGTTATTTACTATCCGCCTCAAGGCTTTTGCAGCAGTAAATCTCGGTACTCCAGGTCTGCCAGCCACGGCTCACTGCAAAACATTGCAATGCAGTGATCAGAAGCAGAAAATTACAATCAAAGGCTGAAATAATTAGACACGTATTTCATCATAAATGACCCCACACAACTCTCCACAATCCCTCTTACACCAGTTCCTGCAGAAAAGGACAGTGTCATTTTTACAATTAAAAATATCACCCCACTGACCCCACTCAGTCAGTTGGAGGTTAAAGAGAAGGCTAGCTGGTTTTTAAAACCATAAGCCATCTCTACAGGTTACGTTCAAGCTATCATTATTCCCCTAATCTAAAAGGAAGCTACTGATCCAGTCTGTTCCTTTATTATATAAGGCTGGGGACGAACACTTATCCTGATCCTGACCTCATGGAAAAATACATTTGGGTATGTCGTCATGATTGATTGCTAACCATATACCCTCAGTTTACATTAAACTGGAAACTGTTTGTTGGGCAACACTTCATATGACAGCAGGGTTTCCCAATATTTAATTAATTTGTTTGTCATTTAGTCCAAATCTAACAGTCATAAATCAAATCCTAATAAAAAAAAGATGAAGTCCATTTATAGCTTAACGTTTACATCAAGCCATACATTTTGTCTGGATCCAGATGTACTGCCAAAAGGAAGTGAAAATATGCAACACCTGCAGGTCTAATGTGATCATTTTACTTTCTTTAAATGCAGTACAAACTGCTGCAGTCAGACTCCTAACGCATTCCAGCAAGCGAGATCAAATTACCTCTATTTTTTACTTTTTACATCGGCTCCCGGTTGGTTTTAGAATTCATTTTACAGTTTTCATGCAGAATATTAAATGGACTAGCTCCAAACTATTTATCTCAATTTCTTGTTAAACACGCTGATGCTCGCAGTCGTCGTGCGCAGGCTCAAAATCTATTAGGTGTTCCTCATACAAGATTGAAGACTAGAGGAAACAGTCTAACACTCCAGTTTTGCCGACTCTGTGGACTCCTTTAAAAAGCAATTGAAAAGTTCTGTTTAACATTCTGTTGAGAATCTTTTACTTTTTTTTTTTTAACATGGCTTTTTATTGCTATAAACTATATTCCTAGTTTTTGCTTATTTTGTTGTACAGTGCTTTGTGACTCTTTCGGTGAAAAGCACTCTATAACTAAACTATACTTACTTAGTAATAATTCTACACTTGCAGTTGTTGTTTAAACATGTCCAAGAAAGTGTTGCTTTTCCACCCCTATAATATCAGACTCTGTAAATTTTCTGTAGAGAGCAGCCACATGGAATTTTAATAATCACTGTCTTTTTGCTGTGGCAACACTGAAATGATGACCAATCATTTTTAATGTAAAAATGTGAAGAGGAAATTATCTACATTAGATATATAATTACTATTCCAATTCTAGAACATTACCATGTTTTCAGGTGGTGTCTTCTGACCGAAGCCATGCTCCGCATTACCACACTTAATTACTAGCTGAAATTCCATTAATGAAACAATATTAATTAATGTTAATGTTCCTGCTTACTGACCAGTAATATATTGCGCATTCCTACTAATCTGCAAGTCTTCTTCTGCCCTTGTTCATGGTGCTCCTGCTTGTTCAATATACCATCATCTACTATTCTATACTGAAAATTATATTCAGCAACAAAACCAGTTCCATCAGGCTGAAGATCACATAAAAAAAAAAATCTCTTGCAAACTTTACTCCAAGTAATTGTGTTCTGTAGCACCGCTGTGCAAATGAGTGATTCTAATCAGCTGAGCTGTCCAGAAATACACGGTTCAGAGAAATGATGGCTTCTGCAGATTGGAGGAGTTTCCTCCTTTGGGCATGCTGTGTGAAGGTCACCATGGGTTAAGCGTTGCTGACAAACCAATCAGAGCGGCAAAAGACTGCCAAAATTGGGCTGCTCTGAGGTGATTTGTTGTTTCTGATTTCTTGTCATGTTATGTAAAGAAGACCCACCCTCTGAGGCTTAGTCTAGCCTCGGATTATATCAGGAGAGCCAGAAAGCTGATTACATATCTGTAATCTTATTTTTATAAAAACATTTCCAGTGGCAGAAATACAGAGGAGAGCTGAGTTGTTTTTTTTTTAATCCCCCCGAGACCTCCCGTGATGATCAGATTTGCCAATTTGAAGCAGCACCAAAACCACAGAGATATGTTGCCATCTCGTCTGCCTAATAACGGACAGTTATAAACCCAAATACTTTCCAGCAGATATGCTTACACAACTCATCAAGAGGAAATATTTGTCATTAACTAACACTGTAAGTCATTTTCTTGGTGTTTCAAAGTAAAATAGGAGAGCAGACTTATCACAATCTCCTGAATTCCCTCTTTAACTGTTTAAGTGGCGCGTAGCAAGCCAATCGTATACGTGCACGAGACCAGAAAAGTCTGAAAAGCTCATTTTCATAAGCACGTAATAAACTCGATGACAAACCCCACCTGACCTCTGCATGCATCAAAGCAATACCTGCATTATTTTTGATACAACTCACTGTGACCATATAGGATGGCCTGAGTGCAAACCTGCCTTTAAGTTGTAAATCAATATGTTATGAGATATGAAATTAATTTAGGTCTGCCTGAGGCTTGTGATCCGGTGTACTTAGATGGTCTCATGGCAATAAACCTCGAGACTTCATGTACTCCTGTTCCACCCACTATGGTGGGAGTGAGAAAACAAAACACAGTGACATTTTATGACAGAAAGCAGTTGAACCAGGAGAAAAATAAAAGCAGAAAACAATGTCGCTTTTTACTCTGCACGATGATCCATGTTTAAGTGTAATCTCATATTCGTGTCAGGATGAAAAATTAAGATAAAGGGAACTATTTCATAAGGATAGGGTGAGGATAGATAAGAGTGTGGTGATGTATACAGTGAGTTTTATTGGAGCTTTATTGATGCACTGCAATAGTAAGCCTGTAGATGACTGTTTCCCAACTTGATTGAGAAAGCCTGTTCATTTGCTTTTTCTGCGTGCTCGGGTTTTGTCCAGACGTGCATATTACGTTTTTGATTCTAAATGTCCTGTAGGTGTGGATCTCAGCGTGAATGGCTGTCTGTCTCTGATGATGTATCTACTCTGTCTCATGTCTAAAGTTAGCTGGGATATGCTCCAGCCCCCCTCGACCATAAGCAGAAAACGAGCAGATAAATGGAAACCTTCCTGTGTTAGTCAGCTGCATGGGAAGAAGAGTTTTCATGTGAGTTGATTGCATGTGACAGAGTTGACATTTTCTGATCCGATTACTCACTCAGCAGAGTAAATGAGAGTTAAGTGAGAGTAGCTTGCTGCATTGAGTTCCTCAGTACCCTTGCGATAAAATATGACTTAAATACTGGGCCGCCTACATATCACAGGGGATTTACACACCTTAGGTACGTAGTAACTGCAAACTCCTCTGAAACCCTATGATGTAACCTACGCTTGACGTGCACCTCCCTGGAAATTCAACTACACGTCGCATCTACGCAGTCCGCAGCTAGTGTGACTGGCCTATTCAGCACTGTCTATTTACACCTGTGGGAATGGGACTGAAAACACCTGATTTAAAAGATTAAGAGGTTTAACCCAATACTTTTGCCCATATAGTGTACATGAAGTTAAGCACAGAGCTGAAGTCTACTTTTTCATCCCCAGTAAAGCACCTCCCAATGCTGCACAAACTGAGATCAACTGATCTAAGTGCATAAATCCATCTGCTATGCATCAGCCGGCTAAAACATGTCAGTGATAAAACAGATAAATGCTTCCCTATGTTTGTACTGACAAAACCTCTGCTGGAGCATTCAGCCACCGCTTATGACATACAATAGAAAGATGGATATTAATACACATAAGCTGGTGCATGGCAATAATTGCAATGAGTGCGTCAACAGCAACATAAATCAGAAAGCTCGGCCCACTGGATGTCATGAGGATGTGAAACAGAGGAAGAAAGCTGTCTCAACAACCTTTCACTTTGAGGAAAATGCACCATTGTGACACAAGCCAAGTTAAAAGTCCCAAGAAGCTAATATAACAGGAAGATACTTGTGTGAATGGTTTGAGAGAAATTACAAGATTACCTTCACTGCTGACCCCAGCCTGCTGTATCAACAGGAAGCACCCCCCAGAATAAGGAAAGAGCCTTAGGGGAGAAAGGCTCATTTTTATCTTTGTTTTGTTTAGTTACCCATAAGCCACGCCTCAAGACAAATTATATTCTCATGGGCAGTAAAAGTTCTATGAATGTCAATATTGAAGAATTATAGGTGACATTCTACAACCCTAAAGCAAAGCAATCTGCAGAGCAAATACTTTAACACCTCAGTTAATACAAGATAAACATACGTATAAGTGCAAACGCAAATATTGACAGAATGTCAACAGTTTAAAAGTAGAAACTAGCAGACAACACACAAAATGAGTATAGCATCAAGTCAGTGAATATCTCTGACCAAACAATCAGAAAGAGACTTCGTGAGGGGGGCCTGAGGGCCTGACGTTATCTAGTGGGCCCTGTGCTCACTGCCCAGCACTATGGAGCCCAATCAGCATTTGCCATAGAATACCAGAATTGGCAGGTTCAGCACTGGCACCCTGTGCTTTTCACAGATGAGAACAGGTTCACCCTGGGCACATGTCACAGAGGTGAAAGGGTTTGGAGAAGCCGTGGAGAACATTATGCTGCCGGTGACGTCGTTCAGAATGACCAGTTTGGTGATGGGTCAGTGACGGTCTGGGGAGGCATATCCACGGAGGGACGCAAAGACCGCCATTAGGTATTGGATTTAACCCTCGGACCCATTGTCAGACCCATCGCTGGTGCAGTGGGTCCTGGGTTCCTCCTGGTGCACAGCAATGCCCAGTCTCATGTGACGAGGATAAAGGAACTGATATCATTGACTGGCCCCCACGCTCACCTGAGCTAAATCCAAAAGAACACCTCTGGGACATCCAACGCTGCCAGGATGCACGTCAGACTAGCCAGGAGCACAGTAGTTCCCTGGTCTGGATCTGAGAGGAGATCCCCCAGGGCACCATCCGTGGTCTCATTAGGAGCATGCCCCGACGTTGTCAGTTATGCATACAAGCGCATGGGGGGGTCATACAAACTACTGAGAACCATTTTGAGTTGCTGCAATAAAATTTCGGTAAAATGGACTAGCCTGCTGCATCATTTTTTCACTTTGATATCTGGGGTGTCTTTGAGTTCAGCCTAATGTGGCATCCTTTCATTACTAGCACATTACCCAGTCCATATCAGTACAGATATCCAGCATGACTTTTTCCCCATTGAGATCTGATGTGTTTTCAAAGTGTTCCTTTAAATGTTTTTGAGCAGTGTATATTGCCAAGAACATTATTACTTACTGGGACTGTCATGGCTGTCACTAGGTATCTGAACCCCCCCACCCCACCCCACCCCACCCCAACACCTTTCAATTGTCAGAACTGTAATGTATCTTGTAATTTTTTTACAGCCTTGCAAAACTGAAAATCAAACAATTGTGCCATTTCTTGTCACTCTCCTTCTGAAGCTGCTTGTGAGTTTATGAATGCATGGGGGCATTGTTGCCGAAGTTACATGGGTGGGAAAATGTTGTATAACCAAGTGTTATTGTAGCATACTATGGTGTTAATTCAGGACAGGCAGAATTCAGCGCACCAACCGTACGCACCCAGTGAAAACAGGATTACTCTGTCCTGCAAGATGATTGGCCTGTTCCCAACACAGTTTGGTGAAGCTTATCCAGTTTAAATAGATAGCTGCGCTTAGTGAGTACAGTGCTAAATGCCACAGCAGCATAAGCAAAGTGTGGCAAGCAGATATCAGTCTGTTCATAATGTCCTGGACCAAGCAGGATGCTTATCAGGGCCATTATCTGATAAATACGATACAACACTTAACCAAATGACCAAACAACTCGCTAGCCAACTGGCAGGCCATCTCTACTGATAAGGCACATACATACTAGGTATAATTCAGTGGTGGGTGGAGGCTCGGCGCAGTTATCATAACCTAAAGCGGGCTGTTTTGTGTTTTGTTGCAGGACAAAAAAAAAAAAAAAAAAAAAAGTTAAGTAATCCATTTGCCACCCTTGATGTTTATTCATCCGTTCCTTGTACAAACACTAGCTGTCAAAGGCACTTAACTCCAATTACTCTGCGGCTTGTGCTCACTCCAAGCAGTGCAATCAGTTTTCAATGAGAGACGATTTGACATGTAACAGTGGAACTCTATCCAGTTGTTTGACTATGCTGGAGACATTGTGGGTGGACTGGTATGATTATTAAATGCTGAATGCTCTCGTTTCAGTGTTAATCTTGGATACAGGCTCTGTGTGTGTGTGTGTGTGTGTGTGTGTGTGTGTGTGTGTGTG
>JAVDPK010001680.1:115843-141401 GCA_034780415.1 Cichlasoma orientale
AAAATAAATAAATAAATCAGAGGTCTCCACCGCTGTGTTTGCAGCTGTGCGTATTGCTGATAAGTTGGGCACACTGCCCAGTTTACGCAGCGTTTTTCTGACTCTGAACCGCAGAAATTCAGTTTTTACCTGAAAGATTTGCAGAACATCCATTAACCTTCTCGCCTAGTTTCGTCTCGTCAACGAAAACTCAAAGACGTCTCGTCGTGTTTTAGTCATCAAAGAGCCATGTGTATCTCGTCATCGTCATGGAAAAAAGGGTCGTCAACGAAATAATTTCGTCATCGTTAACGAAAACACTGGTATGTAGCAGCTTTTGAATATGTATGAACATTTCAGCAAAACAAAAAGGCGAGGAAAGCAGCACATTAAAATATTTTAATCAGGAAATACAGATTAAAAAATTTTTTTGGGAAAAAAAAAAAAAGAAGCACACTGAAGATCCATTAATGATGATAATTGTTACCGCCTTCTAAATGCTTTACACAAAATGTACAGAGGAGAAACTGGTGTGGTAGTTTGGGGGGGGCGGGCAGAAAACAAGTGCAACAGGATTGCTCACTGAAACAGGAATTCCTTGAGATGCAACTGGTATACCATTTCACAACGGTATTTTAATGTGTTTAATGTTGCAGTTACAGGCTGGGGCTACGTACACTGAACTACATTAAACTTAAATACAGCCAAATAAGACAACTAGAAGGTCTCAAAGACTGGACTGTTTGGGAGGTGGGGGTGGGGGCGACCACTCAGCTATTCTTGGCTGCCCTTCTGAGCATCTGAGGCAGACAAAGCACGAGTGTGATGGCAGTACAATGAGTAGCAGTCTCTTTCTCATCAAAAAACAAACAACTGTGACTAGAATTCATTCAGGAATAAATTAAAACTCCAACGGTATTCACGCCACACTGACTTTAACAGATATCCTTCACAGTAATGTAGACATGCAAATATTAGGTATGGCTGCTTTCATGACACGGAACTTGATAATTAAGGATGGTTTCTGACGCGAATGTGTGGAGCCATAAATCCAGCCTGACCGCTCAAAAGTCAAAATAAAACCATCGTACGAAGGTTTAGTACAGGTAATAACTGGCTCAGTCTCAGGACGTTGACTCTGAACCTGGTGAGGTTAATGATCACTGACTGATCCGACAGGTTTTAAAACTATGCCTTACTATAAAAAGTTTGCCAAAGGGAACTTCTCAATCTCATGCTGACAGAGCAGAAAATCAGGCAAAAGTAGAGCTCAAAAGTAATAAGCTAGCCTACAGTATTATTGTAGTTTGTGAACAAACCGACATTTGTGTAAGAAGAAAAGTAGGAAGAAAAAACACATCACCCCACGTCTGCTAGGGGAACTAACCCTACACGACAGGTTTTCAAGGCGTGTCTACCGGTGTACAACAGGAACCTAAGTGGATAAAATGATAAAAGGCATGGCTGTCCAGCTTCTCTTCATTAATGAAGGCAAGCCTTGACACGCCAATTAACGTTATAGCCAGGGCTCATGATGTAAAAGCTGCTACTCCCATGGCGTGGCTCCTCATTTGTGCAATTCATAAGTGTGCAACGTCAACTTCCGCAAGATTTACAAAAAAAAAAAAAAAAAAAAAATGCAGGTGTCAGGTGAGTGGTCGCTACCACCCCAACATTACTGACAAAGAAAATATTTCAGTCCAAATCATTTCATATTTAAAACAAAAATCAAGAAAACGGCAACGCATTTATGTTGGATAACAAGAGTGACAGTACTTGGCCCCGAAAAACTGGGATTTATATAGCCAATGTGAACAAAAATATATATGTAAGACAACCACATACAATACGACTATAAGTTTACTTTGTACTGCATTAAAAAAAATGTATAGCCTATATTTTACATTATATATAATTTAAATCTTGTAGCCAAATGGCAAATCTATATACGTTTAATTGATTTTTTCTATCACTGCGCCGGTGTTCTTCATGTTGTCACTGCCGTTTTTAATCCCCATTAAAAAGAAAACTTACCAGCTTTCAGCACCGCTACAGCTGAAACTCAAAGAGAATCCCCTTGCGCCGTCAAATTGGCTGTATCCAAACTCCCGTTTCACCTGCAGCCCTCCAACAGGTATGTTCTCGGATATTCTCTCCCTGGCTGTTGATGCGCGCGACGCTCGGTCCTTATTAACGACCCGGAGGCGGGGTCCTGCCTCACGTCACGCTCTCCGCGCTCATTGATTGGTGCAGTTGTGGTCCAACTGGACGTAACCCGGTTTAATTCTTGAGCGATGCCTCATCCGAAGTGATGGTACATTTTTAAACAATGAAGCATGCTCCTCTTTCAACGCAATTCATAATTTGTTTCAGTACAAAAAAAATTAATTTCCCCAGTTATCACAATCACAGGAGGGTGAAAGCTCCAAGGTGATACTCTCACTCATTTTAATACAATAGACAATTATCCCTAATGTTTATGACAGAAATTTCAGATATTTACATGGCAACAAAAGCAATAAAAAAAAATGTTTGAGGGGGGGTGTGTCTGAAAAAGGTTTCACAATCAGTACGACTGACATTACAACAAATGCAAATTTTTTAGGAATGACAATCAGTTTTTCTGAATGCCTGCTGGACACACCCATGTGAGGATTACAGGCATGGTTTTCACAAATCAGGTGTAGACTGAAACCTGTTTAAATGGCGTAAAAAAATCTCTGTGTAAATGCTTCCATTTTCATTACAATGAAAGGCATTGTGACAGGTGTGTAGGTGTTGTAATGATAGTAAGGACTTATTGAACTTGAACAATCAATAGCAGATGTTGCCCAAGACTGACTTATTGAAAAATAATAAGGACCATTCTGGTTTTATATCTTTAAATTAAAAAAAAGGGATAGTAACAATGAATTTTCAGTTGTACAAAAACACACATTATTTATAACACTGTGCAGATTTACAAACTCAGACCATTATTAGCACATTTAAGTTTTAAGGCTTTTGTCCACATTGGTAAAAATAAAAGCAAAAGTAACTGTGAATAATCGGAACTTAACCTCAAACTCAGACACCAAAGTTTGCCCGCGCATTCAAAACAAAATCCAGCATTAGTCTTCATCACTGCTCCACGCATCCTGAAAGGCAGGGTTCACTGAAGACTGGCCAGCAGCACCCTGTCGGGAACCAAGATATTCAACTCAGTTTACAGAATGAAGACGATTGCCTTCTGTGAAGAGCACATTCATTGCACAAGTCACATCTATGATAAACCTCAGGAAAAATCAAGTGCCCGCAGTCCCTGTCAAATCCGACAGACAACTATGTAACCACTATTTACTAACATTACGATAATGCTGAGGTTTCATGAGTTGAATTCTTCAAATGACACATGCTTATCTATGATCTTGTTTGTGGAACGAAAAGTAGAAAAGTCCAGAAAGTTCAGAGGATGGTAGTTTATAGCATAGACTTTAACGATTGGTTTAGAACAGGGTTTGCACACCATAATCATTACTTTTGTTTATACTGGGCACGATGCAATATTGTGGGTCTTGCTGTACAAAATACAGTCCTTAAAAAACAAAAAAAAACAAAAAAAAAATCACAGCAACAGGATGAAATCTGTTATATCTACATGAATTTGGATTCCCCGTTTCACGGCACTCTTTTATCCAATATTGTTTCCTGTTGTCATGCCCTTTTACCTACTTCATGGTTTGAGTCTTCCTCCACATCTGAGGCACGAAGGACAGGAACCCACGCCAGAATGTTACAGTCTTTACCTCCACTGTACACCTCCTACATACAGTACAAACAACAAGAGCAATGCTGAACCTCACGGTACTTCCAATAACATAAGCACAGCGTTAACAAACATAACCGGTGCCAAGAGTAAATAATACACTGAAAACTGCCCATGAGATGTCACGGAAGACAGCTTTGTGGGACTGGCTGCGGGTCATTATATCACACAAGAAACACAAAGTAAAACACACGTTTCGAACAAGGTGTTTCTTACTGGGACTCTTCAGAGTGACAAGCCGCCAGACTTCATTCTTGTCTGTCACACACAGAAAAATCAATGTCACCGGATGTTCTAAGTACCTAATAAGGAGTGCATGGGTTAGGCACCCCTCTGCATTTGTGATGATAACTAACAGGGTGTTTCTCAGCACAAAAGCCTGCTCAAATAAACACAACTACGGTCCAAGTTTATTAAAGGACACTTGAGTAGAAATACAAAAATGAAGTGCTAAAACGTGTAAAATGCAACTGGTTTAAACAAACAGCTCGAATAAAAACAAATATTTGTTTGGCTAAAATCTTACTGTTGAAATAAAAATCAGTATGATCTACACAATCTTACAATTAGTGATTATCTAATAAAGATTAATATATAGATAGATATAGATAGGCAGGGAAATATCAAGTTACTCCTAAAAACACAATCATGAGCCTGATTCTGTGGTTTTCAGTGTGCTTAACTCTGTAAAGAGTCATAAATGTATGTCACACTTTTATACATTTTAATATTAAACTTGAAAGCTATATACACTCACCGGCCACTTTATTAGATACACCTTACCAGTACTGGGTTGGATCCCCTTTTACCTTCATAACTGCTGTAATTCTTTGTGGCACAGATTCAAGAAAGTGCAGGAAACATTCCTCAGAGACTTTTGTCCATATCTACATGATAGCATCACACAGTTCCTGCAGATTATTGTATTGAGATGTGGTGATTGTGGAAGCCATCCGAGTACTGTGAACTCATGGTCATGTTCAAAAAGCTTTGTGACATGGTGTGTTATCCTGCTGGAAGCAGGATTTCTGACTTCGCTGTGGTCAGAGAGGGACGCTCATGATCAGCAACAGTATTCAGGTAGGTTGTGGTGCTTAAATGATGCTCAACTGATACTAAGAAGCTCAAAGTGTGCCAAGAATATATCCCCCACACCATTCCACCAGCACCAGCCTGAACTGTTGATATAAGTCAGAATGAATCATCACTTTCATGCTGTTAAAGAGAATGTCACAACAGAAGGCTCATCTGACCAGGCAACATTTTTCCAATCTTCTGTTGTCCACGTTTGGTCAGTCTCTCTTCTTCAAGGTTTGATGAGTTCTGCATGTTCAGATATGCTCTTCGCCTACCTTGGTTGTAACAAGTGCTTATTTGACTTACTGCAGTCTTTTTGTCAGCAGTCTGGCCAATGTTCCCTGACCGTCGCTGGTGAGTGTATACATCAATAAGCTAGATATCCCTAAAGCGTACCCTCCTTTAACCCACTGTAGATTTAAATCAAGAAAGGATTATTGTCATTTTCTCAAGGACTTCTTCTGGAGTCACTTCCTATTTCCCTTTGCAAACAATGCAGATTCAAGGCTTCACTTTTCAGATACAAAACCTAGATCTATCTTTTGCCTGATTTTATCACATTTTGAACGTGTGACACATGACAATACTCAACCACTTGTTGTTGCCTGCGTGTTAGTACATCTGTCCAAATACACAGAGATTTTATCATTAAACTATTTATTCTCGATCAGGTAATTCTTTGAGTCACAAATGAAAGAAGAAGCTTTTGCAACATATCTGATAGCACTGATGACTGAAGGGTCAAGGACTTATTTAGCCAAGATGGTTACGATAAAGCACAAATGTCACGTCAAACTAGCTTCTTTCAATTCCATCATTCAGCGTTCAAATGTGTCACCAAACGCAAGCAGAGTGTTTTACATTAAAGACAACAGTGAAACAAAACTACGACAGGCTTCGTTGTCTGTGCTCCTGCGTCTGATAACGCAGAGATGAAGGAGATCGTGCTACTTTTCACACGCAGTAAGCATCCAAGGCTGAGAGTGCAAATTTGAATCGCACAAAATTTGCATTTGCATTTATGGAAGCCAGTGTTGACTTTACCCCGTTATCTATCAGGGGGAAGTGGCTCATTTGAGACTACCATGACGACTACAAATTACTGACAGGTACTACTGTAGAACGGTTGAGATAAAATAAAAAGATGAGGAACAGAGACTCTGATACCGTTCCTGTAAGCATGCGGGGGAAAACCAAGCTTGACAGTTAGGTAGTACTTCGGACAGAGCCACCACTCACCTGGTAGTCTGGGTGGAACTCGCAGCAGTCGACATTGTTATAGTGACCCCTGAGCATGGTGACCAGTTCTCCTGTGTGAAGGGTGTACACTGCAACGGAGCTGCCGCATGGCACGAACACAAACTCTGGGCTGCAGCCACGTGACACCGTGAACTGTAGTCTTTTCCGACTCTCGTTGCAGACCTTCCCATAATTGACCTGAGGGATAACAAGTGAAGGGGCACAAGGCTCGGATGACGGCTGAATAAAAAGTCCAAACATAAACCGCAGGCATTTTCTGCACAAGCATGAAGCTATTTTCATCTAATGCCAAGATGTTGCTAAAAATGCAGCAAGACCACAAATTTTCTGCACCTGTATTAAGACTATAAAATACTTTTAATGATAATTATTTCTTAAAAATGAAAATAAGACAATTTAAAGGTTTCATTAAGGTTTGTGGGTTTATTTCTTTCACCAGAAGAACAGCACAAGTGGTCATAAAGCAACACATTTATAAAACTCACAAGACCTTTAAAGGTTTTGACTGCTGACTTTTCTCTTTCACTTTTTTAATGTGTGCTGCTGAATGATTTTGAGCACTTTACCTTATCAGTGCAAAACTCACTTTTATCATATGCCTTTTATAATTTGCTTTAATTTATTTTAATCATTTTATACTGTTTAGATCTCAAGCTGTGCCTTTTCCTATATGACTTTAAGCATTTCATATCCTTGTTTTTGCAAGTTGCTAAGTAAAATATTACAATTTAAAGGACTCATAAAACTTTAAATGAGGCAGGTAATGTCACCTTGAAGGCACAGAATAACTCATCTTTTTCCTGTGTATGTGTTGGACGAGGTAGTTCATTCTTTTCACAGTTCACTAATGTGCACCAAAAAATTCCCACATCATCATCACAACCCCAGTCTGAGCTTTGCTTATCTACCCTTTAGGTAACTTGGAGTTCTGGTTTCGCTGCAGCCCACTGATGGAAAAAAATGTCTTCAGTGGTAAATGCAGCAGGGAAAGGGCATGGTTTCCCATGGCTTTATGGTAAACTTGTTTCAGTGGTGTGTTGTTTTGTATGCAAACACACTGTTTTTGTAAGTACCCAAGTTTCTGGTATCCTCTCAGCCCAGTCTAGACTAAAAACACCCCTTTTTGCTATTCGCTGATCTGCTCTGATTCCTTATTGTCTCTTAGCTCTGGGCAAGGCCAAAATTAAAATTCAAATCCTTGAGGCCACAAGACCTAAGACGTAAACATACCTTTACATATGTTAACATGTTCTGATTGTTGGTAACCAGTTGGTTACATTGATTCCTGTTTTACCCGTTTATAATCTGATACCACAACTTCATTCCTGGCCAGATAATTATTTTGGGTAAAAATAGAACAAAAAAAAGCTGATTAATTTAATAAATTATTTTATCAGAAGCACTTTAAGAAACAATATTAAAGTCTAGGAAGCTTATATACAACAACATATAACAGTATAGAAAATGCTTAATTTGACTGTAATGTACTGTAATACACTTCACTAAATTATATTTTGATACTTTAGCCTATAAAGCATCTCTGAATTTAAATTCCAAAAAAATTGAGTCTAACATTGACCGTGACAACGTGCAAAGATTAAGAAGACTTGAGATGTGCATCTGTTCTAGTGCAGCTTCATTTTTGTTCAGGTAGCTGATAGTCTTAAAGAAACACAGAGGAAAAGGCACCACAGTGACCTGATTTACACTCACGCTTCCAGGATCCCAGTTTGAAAATTCTGTTTCTTCCTTTCATGTTTCTGGCTTTTTGAATAGAGTAACTACGACTGGCCGAGAACCATGAACAGTTGTAATAGTCTACAATAATGATTTCCTCAATTCTTACACCCATACTTATCGATATTATCAATATCTTTATGTTAAATCAAATCAGATAATCAGTACCCAACCTGTAGATATGCTGTTTGCCGTCTTAGATCACTGATTTCCTCCTTGTATGCAGCCATTTCTAGCTAAAATATAAAAACTGAGCATAGCATCAGCTATAATGCCAGCAGCACAGCTGATATTAGTGTCAAGAAATAATTGTAGGGCAGCATGGTGGTGCAGTGGCTAATATTGTGAGCAAGAACCTGAAGGATCAGGGTTTAAATCGACCAGCTTGAGCCTTTATGTGTTCTTCGTGGGTTCTCTACGGGTACTCTGGCTTCCTTCCACAGTCCAAAGACATGCTAAATTGGTCTGGATGTGCACAATGTCTCACTACCTAAGCTCGGACAGGCTTCAGGCCCCTCCGTGACCCTAAACTGGACATGCCCTTAGGGAAATGGATGCGACATCTTATTAGCAGGACATATATAGGATATAGTCCTGACCGGATTATGATTGAACATCTGTTCAGCAAAACACAAATGAAACAGGTTTGTTGTAACAACATAACTTAAAGTGTTTATTTAGTGAGGCTCTGAGGACGAAGCCATCATGCACCTTACCAGTGTGTTCTCCCCAGTGGCACTATTCCATAGTCTCATACGGTCATCAGTTCCAGTAGTGAGGAGGTAGAGGCCATCACCAGTGAAGCACAGGCCATTCACTCGGCCATTATGGGCTGTGTTTACTGGTTAAAGACAGGTAATTAATGGTAGCTGTGTATTTGTTATCTAAAGCCTTTCACACAAAATATTTTTGCACACAGTGACATCTCACACCAGTCCATCAATGATAAGCTTTTAGTTTCTGTCAAAACCACTTGACTCCCAGATAAACTGGTTTATTTGTAGCCAGGTTTTCTCTAAGCTCCTGACCCACTGGTCTCAACACACAAGTACCTCAAACAGGGAAAATCACCATTTATGCAGAATGTTGACCTTTTCTCCAGGGAGCCAAACTCAGTACTACAACGAATAACTTGGAAGTCATCAGACATCACAGCTGAGAGGAAAACAAAGCTGCTGTGGATTATATAACATTGAAATTTACAATTTAAAGCATCAAGTATCAGGAGGGTTCATTTTGAGGCTCTGTGGTACCGTCTGCACCCAAAATTCTTTTGTTGCACTTTAAAATATTTTGGGGACAAAAATCCCATTTATCTGCTGCATGTGGACTGTATATACAGCACCTCTATACAATAAATACTGTCTAAAAGGACATCTTGGACAGTGGATTGATGGTGCCTGAAAAAAAAGGCTCTACTATCATTTTTAACTTTTTAGATCTTTAAAAATAAGATCTCCTTAAAGTCAGGAAACATGAGAGGCAAAATGATGGAAAAGAACAACAGCAACAATACCTGCCTCAGAGGAGGCTTTCGACTTGTCTCCATTGTGCTGGTCCAGAGTGAAGAGACTACCTGAAGCACGGCGTACATCCCATACTTTTACCTTGCTGTCTGCACTTAGAGGGGAAAAAGAGGGAAATTACTTGTTTACTTTTTCCTGATTTACCAATTAGGATAGGTACTTATCAAAAATAAGATTTGTGTTTAATTATTCCATTAACAGGACACAAGCTCGGGCTGATGCATTTCATATGCGCCTGTTTGCGTACCCTGGTGTTTGTTTTTAAAGGTCAGTTATCTGCAGGGAATTAAAATGCTACTCTATATTAGAATATCATACACGTTTCTGTGTTCATCTCGGTGCCAGCTGTTTTCAAAATCACTTACAGTCTTTGGGGACAGAAGCACAGTGATCCCAGCGGGTTAATTAGCAGGTCTAATGTGGCATAAAACAGGTGGGGACTGTATCTACCATATGCTAAACTGGCAGGACTACTAGAGTGCCAGAGTGCTATCTAGTAGTGTTCTGGTGCCATTATCCTTGATGCAGGGTTGCAATGTGGCCAGATGGCTGGGAAGTGAGATGACAAGAACTGCTGGGAAATTACATAGAGGGGATTGTCCTGTATCTGGCGCTTTACTTTGATGTGGCTCTGAGGGCAAACTAGGGTAGCCAAGAATGGTGGCAAAAGCGAGCTTACCTGGCGGTGGCTAAGATGTGCTCGTATCGGGGTGACCACCGCACACTCAGGATCTCTGCTCTGTGACCTGCAATGGCAAATAAATGATTGTTTTCAGATGTGGGTGGATAAAGGCAACTGAGAGAACAAAGTAAAAGTACGGCAGTCCACTAACCCTGAAGAATATGAATCCGTGAACCAGACTTGAGGTCACACAGTTGGATTTTAGGATTTGTGGTGCCCACTGAAAACACATGGATCATAGGGACAGTTCATAGAGGAGAATTATAAGGATGATGTAAATAGTGAATAGGAGCATCGGTTTAAAATTTTTCAATGTAGCGTCCCCACTTATCATTATCAATATGCTAAAGGTGTGTTAGAAGGATAACAACAGGAAGTCTAGGTTCTAACAGAAACAGTATGATACTGTAAATATGAAAACTCTGCCTTTCTAAATAAAACCGAAGACACATGGAAGGTTATTCACAGCTTGCTGTGAAGCCTCTGAGAAGGAAGGTATTGTTTAGAAACCAAAAAATAACACAGATCGAGGCTGTGATTGTCTCTAAACTAGAAACAGGTGTGTCAAAGGGCCTGGCTGTGTAAAGGAGAAGGAACACATGAGTGCATGTTTAAGAGCACATACTCAGTAGGCATTAAGAACCTGTTGGTCCAGCTCAGTGAAATGAGAAGACTTCTGCAACCCGCTTCTGCAAACCCCCTCCCCCCACATACATGCTTAGTCAGACATAGTAGTGACAACTGAGATTTGTGTTCAATGCTTTTGAGCACACAGTGACAAGCAGCTACTCCGGCTGGTTTATTCTGCATCACTGAAATCAGCAAAATCTGCGACTGCAGTCATGCACGCACCTGCAATGAGGCTGTGCTTCCTGGCGATGGGGGACAGGTGGTGGCAGTAGACGTTGCCCTCAAACTCAAACACTTCAGCAGGCTGGAGAATCAAAAAGGGAGATGGACAGGCAGAGAAAAGTTTGTTATGGAAAAAAAAAAGGGCAATCTCTATAGTTAGAGCTCTGTGTGCTTGCTTATGCATGCCTCAGCCTTAATATTTAACAGTGTTATAAATTCACTCCATAAAAGGAAGGAGCTCACAGAATTAAGTAAGAATAAAAGGGCACTGCAGCTCAGAACTCATAAGGCAGCTCGCCCCAGCACCAGTGGCGGTTACAATGCAAATTCTTCAGCAAGCATAAAAAGCCTCTCTGTGCATCTGTAAGTGTGCACCAGCACCACTGTGGACTTAACCACTGGCTACACAAACAGAGGAAGCTCTGTTTGCATAAAAATGCACGCACAATAATGCAAAATGCACAATAATGGACAAATAGCCATCAGCAATTAGTAATTTAATAGGTCCAACTGTGCATGTCTGCGAGGGAGACAGAAGCACACAGGTTAAACCAAGTGAAAGGTTAGCGGGTTCTTTTCTGTCCCTTCCCTGACCTTTTAAGGTAACTGTGGTGCCAGTGTAACTCTAGCACAGCTCAGGGCCTGCCATATGGGACAATGTGGCATAGAAAGGTAGAAAGCATGAAGCAGAAAATAAAAAAGAGAGGGGAAGAGAAATTGAAAAGAACAAAGAAGGAAAAAAGTGTGGTGGAGCCATAAATTAGAATTAGATAATGAAATGTAACACACTCTCTGAGCTCTGCAATAAATCCTGCCTTTGTGAAGATTTAACACATATTGAGACTGCACCAGAGAGGTGTTGATTTAGCCCTGCATTAACTGAGTTTATGTTGGATGGTATATAACACTTTCAATATCTCTAACCTTGTTCATACCATTTCACACACCCTGTACGGGTGTGCCTAAAAAAACTCAACATAAGGCATAATAAACTTGGTAGGCATTAAGCCCCTGTGCAACCCCTACTGGCCTTGCAGTGGTAGTGCAAGAGACTTTAGCTGGTGCACGTGTTTAACTAGTAACTGTCCACGCCTGTGAAGCCGTGTATAAATGGCATGACTAGGTTGGCTTAGCAAAGGCCACCCCTACTTGCAAGACCTCATCTTTCTCGCCTGGCTGCTCTAAAGCCTTTGTTTTTATGACCTTTGATGTCAGTTTTGCGGGTTATGAACCAGGTCCTAACAGTTGTTGATAAGCCTTACCTTCAATGTCTCCGTGTCCCAGACTTTCATGGTCTTGTCAAAGGAACTGGACACAAACATCCCTGTGTCGTAAGGATACCACTGGACTGTCTCTACACTAAATTTGTGTACATACCGGCTGGACCTAAAAACAAAAACAGAAAAAACATGACAATATTACATGGGGCGACAGCAAAAATCATCATCATATCAGGTTTTTGGTTTAGGGTTGACAAAACCAGATACAGAAGGATGTGATTTCTGTAATAACTAAGAACATTTCACAATTTCACCAATTTTGGCCCCTAACTCCAACACCATGGAACTGAAAGAAAACAAGATGTAACTGAAATACTGAATTTAAGCCTTAAACTGAAGGGGATGAAGACAGTTTTATACACACAGGCTCAAATGTAATTATGCAAGTTGCTCAAAACCTGTATTGTGGATAGCTGGTGGGCTATGTCTTTATTTCTTAACCAATTGTGCAGGTAAAAGGTGGGAAGTTGCATGGATGTGCACAGAGGACAACAGTGGTAGATAATTACAGGATCTGTCCCATGGTAGAAAAATCCAGTCACAACAACCAGCAAAGTGCAGAAACCTCTACGTGAGGTAAGCATATTATTATCAAACTCCACCATACAGAAAAGACTTCACAAAAGCAAACAGAGAGGGTTTGCCACAAGGCGTAAACAATTCATAAGCCTGAAGAATAGAAAGACCAGACTGAACTTTAACAAAACCACATCTAAAAAGGCCAGGCCAGATCTGGAAGATCATTCTTTGGAAGTGACCATAAAACTAAGCTTAACCTGTTCCAAAATGATGGAAAACATCTAAGAAGAACACTTGGTAGGTCTTGTAATTAAAGACAAAACTATATGCAGAAAAAAAACAAAACAACTGAAGACAGCTGGCAAACCTTCACAAAAAGGAAACCCATTCTTTGGCGGCATCCATGGGTTTCAACCTTGAGGCGTTCATTACCTGCAAGTAATCCCTATTTTATGCAAATTTATCCAAGTCCATTTGAGCTGTTAAAATTATTAGAACATATAAATTGCATCTTGATTGTTTCATTTCAGATCTAATGTGGCAGCACATTAGATAAAATGATGTCACTGTCCTAGCATTTCTAGATTCTGGGCTGTGTGTATATTATTATATCAAAAACACAAACCTGCAAGAAGTTGGGGACAATGCTGTACAGCTTGCAATAGAATGCTACCCTCTAGTGGATGAAAGGAATAAATGGGCTAACATTTACCTTCCTATTGTGCAGACTGCCTTGCAAGTGTACTGTGGTTTCCCACCAAAGTTCTCCAGGTCATAGATGACGATTACTCCGTCTGCGCCTCCAGACAGCATGCTAAACAGCAGAAGAAGTTCATCTGAAATGCTGTTTTACTTTGTCTTACACATTTTATAAAATATACACACATACATTCAACCATCAAGCTCAACCTCTGCATCCAGATTTCTTCTTCCTGACTCTACTGACTATCAGAGAGTGAGAGAGTGGGGCTAATTGTTACAAATATCCATTTGTTTCTAAAGCAATCAAGTCACTCTGTAGGAACCGTGAACAGTTCTTCGACCTAAGGTTTAAACGAGTGTTTGTGTGGTCAGTTTTTTTTTCGGGGGCAAACATATTGGTCCCTCTAATTTTTCTGTTTCTTTGTTCACTGAGTCACGTTCATTCCAGTAGTTTCAGCAACCTCCCTCCAGGAATTTTCTGACATTTGTGAGTCCTTATATTGATGTTCTGATTATTATGCCTTATATTGAGATGATTGTTATTCTCTCATTGATATGCTCAGAATTAGATAATGTGGCGAAAAAGTAGCCAGAAATGCACAAGAGGAATCAACTGTGTGCTGAGTCGACCTGACATGTAGTTACATTTCTCGAGATGTGCACATCAGGTTACATAGTAAGTTATGATGTAGGGTTCAGAGGGGATTTTGGTTACATATGTAGGCACCACAAAGACCTGACGCAGAAGTCTAAATCAGGCCTGAGAGGGAAGCCTGCTCCAGAGAGTGCGAGCAGCAGCACTGAAGGCTCTGTCCCCCGAAAGACCACAATCTGGTGTGTGCAGCAACTGGTTATTACTGCTGTAAAGACCTCAATGCATTTATGTCTGTGTCAAGACAGCACGCTAGTTAGTCAAAGTAGCAATAGAAATATGTGATTTTTTAAATATATATTTTCCTAGAGTGTTTATTTTGCATCTGTTTAGTTGTTTTATGCAATATCCCAAAAAATTACAATTCCAGGGGGATATTAATGCATTATTTTATGAAACTGTAGTACAGGAGGGCTGCACAGTCTAGGTTTGAATCCACTGGCTGACTGGGGGCTTTCTGTCTGGATTATGCATGTGAGAACTGGATAAGAGATTAAGAAAACTATTCAGGGACATAGGAAACAAAGCTTAATTAGACTTACTATCTGCCCTCAACTGCTTCAATGTCAATGGTATTAATGCCATTCCCATGGATTCGATCCACATCTCTGTCGGGATTCAACTGCAGGCCGAGGACCCTTTGGAAAGAGAAAGATCACTGAGTATCTTAAGTGATTCACACAGATAACATAATAAAAATGTATGCAGGAAAACTCACATCTAGGTATTTAAATTAACAAACACTAGCCAGACTAAGTTTCTCAGAGTTAGAGTTTGAATTAGGGCTCCTTTCTTTTATTAAAACGACTTTTGGGTCTTTGGCAGTTCTCCAAACATATTAAGTTTAGGACAGATTCCAGGGTAGTGTGTGCACTACAGTATAATATAGATAAATACTATATTATATATATAGATACTTTATTAATCCCGAAGGAAATTAGGGCATCTAGCAGCTTACTACAGCAGCTTATTACAATGTTGCTACCAAACAAAAACATGTGTGTATTATCTACAATGCCTGTTGTGGTACATAATGTTCGTATAATTTAGGTTTATTTTGCTAGTTATTGTTATAGGAGCTCCTGTCTCACCTTCTCGTTGACTCCGCTCGTCTCAGTCTCAGAGGGTCATCCAGACCAGCCCGCCTGGCTGTCAGAAACCCCAACATAGCTTCAACGAACACAACTTCTTTCTGTTTTAAGGATGAGCTAATTGTTAAACCGCGCTACAGTTCAAATGCTAACATTTTTAGCTACAATGTAGTGAGTTTTAAATCCAGACTAAGTCTCGGCGCGTCCATTAGAGCATTTTATTATACCCGCAGCTCTGAAATAGCTAATTATGCTATTTAAATGTTCCCATGAAATAATTTTTCTTTTTTTTACTTTTCATCGCTTATATTTTAAAGAAATTCAAGTAACCTCTCAAGAACTCAAAACAGAGAGCCGCCATGTTGGACTGTAACCCATTCAACTAGAGACGCAATGATTGGTTGGTCTGGTACAGTCATCCAATCACATAATAGTTTGTTCATTCTATTCACAACCCACGAACACTTGCATAAACAATCGCCGAGAGAGGACAGATTGCGGACAGAGCTACAACAAACTGTATTCAGGGGCTTTGGGTTGCCCTGTAAGATGAGTAGAATTGCTGCTATCCTACGGCGTAGCTTAGGAGTGGTACGCGAGCACGTCGGGACCGATCATTTGGGGAACAAATATTATTTTATCCCACAGCAGAAGACGTGGACAGGTAAATTAACATGTGTGCTAAAATTAGCAACTACAATCCTAACACTTGAAGATCAGTAAGGAAGCTATTTTCTGCTGCTCCCTTATTCACAAGGGGTCGCCAAAGCGGGTAGCTCCGCATGTTTAATTTTTACACGGGATGCCCTTCCTGACATAACCCCCAAATAATTTGTCACCTCCTGGGAATCTTTCGCTTGTTAGGCAAAAGTATAAGTCAAATTCAATTCAGTTTAAATTTATTTATATAGCGACAGGTCACAACAACAAGCCGCCTCAAGGCGCTTTATACTGTAAGTACAGTATTCTGGAGAAAACCCCAACAATCAAGTGACCTCCTATGAGCAAGCACTGTGCGACGGTGGGGAGGAAAAGCCCACTTTTAACAGGAAGAACCAGGCTCAGGGACGGGCAGCCATTTGTCACAACAGGTTGGAGGAAGAGGGGAAGGTGAAAAGAAAAAGAGAGCATAGGGAGACAGGTCAAAACACAGAGTAAGGGAAAGAGAAGACAAAAATGTAATGACATGTTGCAGCGGTGTATAAATGTGTGGGGATTGAAAACAAGAAGAGTGGAGACAAAATGCTCAGTGCATCACAGGAAGTGCTGCAGCAGTCTGAGCCTATAACATAAGGGATGATTCAGGGTCACCTGATCTTGCCCTATCTACAAGCTTCATCAAAAAGGAGCGTTTTAAAGGCTAATCTTAAAACTAGGAGTGTCTGTCTCGCAAATCCAACCTGAGAGTAGGAGGAGAAAGGCCTGACAGCTGAAGGCTGTGCCTCCCATTCTACTTTTAGAAACTGTAGGAACCACGAGTAAGCCTGCAGCATGAAAGCAAAGTTCTCTGTTGGGATAATATGACACTATGATGTCTTTAAAGAGATGATAGGGCCTGATTATTCAAGGCTTTGTATGTGAGGAGAATGATTTTCAAGACAATTCTGGATTTAACAGGGAGCAGAAGAAGAGAAGCCAGTATGGGAGAAATATGGTCACTCTTTCTCACCCCTGTTAGTATCCTTGCTGCAAGGTTTTGGATTAACTGGAGGCTTTTTGGCAAATTATTATATCAGTAAATATAACTATAAAAAGCATCTATTAAACAAATTGTGTCACTAGAACTTGACAGTGTGTCTTTAGCCTGTGGTTACATTTGTTGCTTCTTTTTCTTTTATATAGCTACTATAGGTGAGTTCAGTAGCCCCCAGACCACAGTTCTGTATTCTGCATCAATCTATGAGGCATCTCCTCTCTCCCTGGTTGTGCTTCTCTGCAACGTTTCATTAGCTTTTATGCCTGCAGTATTATAAGATTACCACTAGATGGCGCATCAGTCTTAATAAAATACTGGAATATCCTACTGAATATAAGATTCATGTAGTGAAGGAGCATATGCAAAGAGTTGGTGTGGCAGAGGAGGATAGGCTGGGACAGGGTGAGATGGATGCAGTTGATTTTGGCAACTTTTGAAGGGAGTAGCTGAATGAAGAAGAAGTTCAGTCTGTATAAAATGCAAGTAATTTTAAGGTTTTACTGATTTTTGGCAGACACAGTGCAGTGAAGGTTTTGGCTGTTCTGCTGTTGCAGGTGAAATGGTTGCTTGTCTCTGCGATGAGTATTTATAAGGTCATATATCCCCTGGATGAGTTTAAATACCCGGGGTCAACCATCCAAAGCAACGGACAGTGCACAAGAGAGGTGAAGAGGAGAGCGCATGCAGGGTGACGACGAGTGTCGGGAGTGATTTGTGAATGAAAGATGAGTGAAAAGGGAATGTTTACAAGATGGCAATGAGACCTGCTGTGTTGTATGGTTTGGAGATGGTGGCACTACCAAAACAACAGGAGGCAGAGCTGGAGGTGGCAGAGTTGAAGATGCTAAAATTTTTGCTGGGAATGACCAGAATGGACAAGATTAGAAATGAGTACACTGGAGGGACAGCTCAGGTGAGCGATTTGGAGACAAAGTTAGAGAAGCGAGGCTGAGATGGTTTGGACATGTACAGAGGAGGGATAGTGGATATATTGGACAAAGGATGTTGAATATGAAACTGCCAGGCAGGAGGAAAAGTAGTGAAGGAGGACATGCAGAGGGGTTGGTGTGGAAGAGGAGGATGCTAGAGATAGAGTAAGATGGAGGCGACCCCTAAAGGGAGCAGCTGAAAGAAGAAGAAGAGGCAGACACAATGCAGTGATGTTTTGGCTGTTCTACTGTTCCAGATGAAATTATTACTCATCTCTATGATGAGGATTTATAAGGTCTCATATCCCTACTGAGACATGACAGTTCTACAGTATGTAATGCTCAAGCCAAGCAGCAGAACTGTGTCAGGCCTGTGGAATGCCAGTGGTGTCCTTCACACCCTCTCTGACTGACTTTAAAAAGCCAACAACACGCTTGTTTTCTTGTCAGCCTTGCAGTGTCGGTAGTCAGACTGGAGTCCTTCTTTAACTGTTCTGTATTTCTGCTAATGGAGGTTGGTCTTGGACAGGAAGATGGTGAGCAAAGGGAAAGGTGATGTGTTTGGCATTCTATCCTTTTTTAGGAGAAGATGGCATAATTACCTTAACGGATTGTTAAAGCCTCCAGTGGTTTTGTGTCAATCCGGCTAAAAACCCACTTTCCCATCTAACATCTTAAGTTGTCTTTAGCAGGATATCTGTGCAGACTATAGACCACAGGTCAGGGATCACAGGTCACAGAGTATGACCTTTGTCTGCCTTGGACACGATGCTGCTGATTAACCATCGCAGTGATTTGGCTTATTGATAACACAAGGTTTTTTCCAGAATCATCGCATCTCAGCAGAGTTTTCACTCCTACACAGCTTGTGTTTGTCTCCCTCTCTTGGTCTCACATTTTACAGGCTAGATAAAGTTTTTCTTTCACTAGCATTGGGTGAACAGTCACTTAAGCAGGGAGGCACATTAAAAACCAAGCTGCTTGTTTTTGTTTTGCTGAAGAGGAACGAATACCTGGCAGGTTGCAAGCCTGCTTTCTTTTCTGACTGAACTTGACTTTGTGCTTCACCTTTTCTCAGCAGTTTGCGGGGAAAACTTGCACCCACCTTGTATTTATAATTCATTACAAGGCCGCTTCTCTACCCCTGGCTGTCAGACTATTCAAATGAGACATCACAGCAGCCCATTTTCTGGCACGCTACAGGAAAAAGTGTTCACTGTCCCATCACAATGACTGACAGAGTAGAGAGGCTAGTTGGCTTGTAGGAAAACTGGTACCTAACAAACAGCATCATGACTGCCAGACAGGAACGTATACAGTCTCATATATACATTCATAATAAACATAAAGGAATATATGGCAGACACATTTGCTTCCTTTTATTTCTGGCACTCAGCCTGTCCAGCCTTGTGGAAATAAAGCAGATGCATTATTCAGTCCATATGTCTTGCTAAAGTGAGCTCTTTTTGATCTTAAACTGATAGGCCAAGCATGGGCTTAGGGCCTTTAGGCATGGACCGCGGGGCTTTCCACTGCGGCACACGAGTAGCAGCTAATGTAGGTGAGGAGTGTCATCCTCTGCCTTCTTCTTCTGTTCATTTGTGCTCAGTCCATCCATTTCTACATTTACCCATGCTTTCCTGCCTCCATTTTCTACCTCTCTCTCAGTCTGTTATCCTTAGAAATCTGGGGCATAAGCAATCCTGACAGCCAGGGGTGGTTTACGTAGTGGGATGGTAATGGTTCCTAAGACAGAGAAGAAAAAGGAAACAACATTTTTTTATATGCATCTGTCCTATCTGATTTCAACAACTTCTTCTTAGGTTGCCCTTCTTATTTGCCTTCACATAGTCCTTCCTTCCCTTGCCCCTCCCTTTCATTGCTGCTGATGGATTTTCCTCCTTTGAAGTATTTCCAGTGAAGATTTCTATTCAAAACAGTGGAGTATTTCAGCAGTGAGGAGGGCTAGACCCAGCAGAGAGCTTTCTAACCCCTTCTCATCAGATGCTGCTCCTCATCATAATGAAAAAGGCCTGGGTCTGAAGTACTTGCCTTGAGAGAGAGAGTGTCTGAGTCTTTATAAAAAGGTCCGGCTATAAAGGCCCACCGTGTGCTGCTGCTTCACAGAAAGAACGATGCTATAGGCTGTGGAGGCCCAGTGATTGTTGTCTGTGGCAGTGCTACTAGAGAGCTACTGGCAATCTGGCCATTGGTCTTAGAAGGTCTTTGCCTTGGTGTTGTCTCCACAGAGTTAAATAGAGAATCTATATTCTTTCTTTCTGTGTGCGTCTCTCCCCCGGGCCCAGCTCTTCCTCACGCTGCATGGGGCACCATGTCATGCTGCCCAGATGAAAGCAAAGCATTCTGTGGATGGGCTCATTTGTCTTCAGCAGTGGGCCTGCAGCTTTGACGCCTGCCTTCCCTCCCTTTATTTAGGAAGAGAGGCGCGCTGACATTATCGGCCGCTGCAGGCACATTTGAAAATAATTGCCTGTATGATTGCTATTTTTCTTACCTCTTTGAGGAGGTGTAGCCTTTGTCTTGGAATCAATGGCTGCTCAATACTGGACAGGGGAAAGGCAGTTTCCTTTCATGTCTCAGTGAAAAGGATGTATTTTTAGCGCTATTCATTTTTGCAGTGTGTGCCATGCAGTTTTAATCTATTGGTCCGCTACACTGCATGGAGAATGGAAGAGATTCAGAGGTGCGCCATGCTGTTGCAGAGAAAAGATGCATTGACTTGTCGTCCTATCACTATCCCTCTTTCTTTGTCTATTATTTATTTGATTCCCCAGCTCTGTTCTATGAAGTGAAAAACTGAAAAGGCCTCAGTTCTGCTATTTCAGGATGGGCGACTCTGGGGACTGAGGGAGGAGGTGTGCGCTTTTGCATTGGTGTATGCATTTGTGATATTGTGTGTGCATGTGTTTAAGTGGAATGACAGCTACACACTTTGTGTAGAATCTGCTTTGTATTTAAAATAAAAAAAAGAGAAAAAATCTGCCATTGTGTGTTTTCTCTCCACTTCATGCCCTAACACACTTAAGACAACAACAGATGGCTGTGTGTCATCAGAGCGTTGATTCAAGCCGCATATTTCCACGGAAAGGAGTCACAGCGGAGAGCAACGAGGGTCCAAATGGCTGTTTATTCTGCCACGAGTCATCCCCAGGGTGTGATGAAGGAAGGTCTATCCTACAGTAGGACACCAAGTCGGTGTTTACCATGGTACAGCTATGCCCAGAGACGCCACAGTAAATCATGCTAATTGATCAGCAGCTTTGCAATGCTCGGGGTTTAAATGAAGGTTGTTTAATCATTATAGGCTTTAGCTCATCTTGGTGTATACTGGCAGGGTCCTTCTAGGCATTTTAATGTCTCTAAAAATGGCTGCCAAGTGTGTATTTGTATGTGTATCTGGTTGTACATCATGGAGTGGCTTAACTACTTCATTAAAAAGGCATTTGAAAGGATAGAGGCTGAAAATGAGAGATGGGAACATTTATTTTCTATGGCAGAACATTTCAAGTGGGCCTTGATCCAATGTTAGTGGTTTAAGTGGCATTTCGCAGGTCCATTAAGCACTGCCTATCTGCAGTAGGCCTGTATAAGTTTGAATATGCATTGCATTGTTTCTATCGCTTCCAAACGGATGTCTTGCCAACAGAAGAAGAAAGACAATGAAACGGATTTAAGGAAGTGTTTCCAGATGACCCAGATGTGATTCACATCCAGCACGGTCATATCTCTATTTGATAAGATAGCCAGTGAGGTGTTTTGACACCTCGGGGGTCTTTGTCGGTCAGAAACTCAACCAGGAAGACTGACAGACAGGCCAACGCACGAGCAGCCTGCCACTGCTCATTCAATTCAGAATATTTTAATAAAGCAGACAGGCAGAGAGAAATAAGGCAAGGAGTATGGGAGAAAAGATAAGGGCGAGGGAGACTCACAGAGGGTGGAGAAGAAGGTGGGTAACGGAAAGTGAGTGACAAAGAACAAAGGGAAAGCTGACATATGGGGTGAAATTATAGAGTGTGGGGAGAATGGAGAGAGTAAAAGTGAAAGAAGGGTATCCTGACAGAAAGAGGGTGAAATGAGTGGGTGGAACAGGCGGGCAGTTAGAGGGGGGGGAGAGAGGGAAGGTGGGGATAGGTTAATGCAGAGAAACAGTGGGGGGACTGAAGGTGCAACGGAGGGAAAAGGAAGGGGGTTGGATGGGAGTGATGCAGGTGAATAGAAAGGGGTGGACAGCTTGGTGTATGGACATCACATAGATGGGCCTCTGAGGAGCTGCTGAGGAAGAAAGGGGGTCCACACCGCTCCGCGGCCTCACAAAGGACGCTGACTTCCTGGCTCTCCACATTCCTTTTTTATAGCCCATTGGGCAGCGAGGAAACTTGAATATGGGTGGTCTCGGGCAAACGGGGCCACAGTATCTCCTCTAGCCCTAAGCCTTTAGTTAAAAGTAAAAACTCAGGGGAAATTGAAGTATTCCTTTCAGGACGTTATGACTTCGATATGAATTATTCTCCTCTGTTCTGCAGTGAGGAGCTCAAGCCTCAGCGGGATCGACAGCGACAGGGACAAACAGAATGAGGGCTGAATAAAACTGAAAAGCGGCGGCGGCAGGCCTACTTTACACCTAAGCTCCTCCTCTCGGCAGAACTGATGCAAAGCAGCCACTGGCCTTTTCCCTCTAAACCTCATCCCGCATCACTTGGCTCTGGGCTAATGGGTAACCATGGTTACAGGCCTCACACATCCCCTCCATTTTTTTTTTTCCCCAGGGAAAGAAATTGGAGTGAGGGGGAGGGGGGGGGGGGAGAGGCTGTCCATATTGGTACCTGCTTGCCCTTGTATCACTGATGCTTATCGGATCACTCCATCTTCATAAAGCTGTCCATTACGATGCATGTACTGGTCCCCCATCCCTCTCCGGCAGCACAGCTCAGTTGGAGCGGAATAAAGCGGGCTCAAATACCGCTCGCTGCTTCTGCTTTTTGTTTCTCCACTGTAGCAGGTCTGAAACTCTCTGCTTCACCTCCCACAAGCACGGAGACCGAGAAAGCTTCTGTCTGCTGAGATGTTGTTGCAGTTGGAAGCTCTTTTTTTTTTTGTCTGCATTGCAATCTGTTCAGACCCAGCAGCTGGGGTCAGATGCAGAGAGCTCATTCTGTTGCATCCTGTCTACGTTAAAGGACTCTCATCACCCGGATGTTGCTAATCGGAGTGTGTTCCCTTGACATCTGCGTCTGTAATAAAAAAACAGGAGTGCGGGAGAAAAGTGTGCAGTGGAGACAGCACAAGATGCCTGGAATGACATTGTGGAGGTGAAAAACCTCTCAGGTCGCCCTCAGCAGTACTCACCTGGGAGCTGATGTGTGAAGTTGGGGGTTTTGTGCGCGGGGGCGTATGAGTGTGTATGTTAAGGCAGGTGATGGAGTTTAGCGGGGTGTGTTCAGGGTTCAAAGAGCAGCCCTCGGAGCGCATCATGTCTTATTTTAACGAGTGGGAAGGATTGAAGTGCGGCTGCCACAGCAACCCCTCACCCATCCTGCTTCCCCCGTCTCCTCCCTTCCTTCCTTCTTTCCTTCCTTTCCTCTCCCATCCCTCCCCCACAGGTTCCACAGCTAGGCTCACAGATGAGTCGCGTTCAGACAGGTGAGATGGCTCATGAATATTTATGCGGTGGGATTTCATTCCTCTTGCCGCTAGCCCCTCCCCTTCTCCAACGCAGTGCTGCGTTTGTCCTTCACGGTAAGAGGCAGCGTCCTCGCTCCTGTCCCTCAGGTTAATCTGCCTGCTCTCTAGCCAGTTGTGGGTATGCGTGTGTTCGCGTGGGTGTGCATTTGACTGGTAAGTAGGTTTCCCCTAGTGAGTGATGAGAAGGCAGACCTGTCACAAGGGGGCCCTCTGAGATGGAGAGCTCCTAACACCCTTCATACCTCACTTTCTCTCTCTCCCCCCTCTCTCTCTCTAAAGGTGGGGGAGTAGGTGTGTGCGGGGCTGAAGTGAGAAGCAGAAAGATGGCTTACACCTGGTCTGATGACTGTATGTGTCAGGAATCCTAAAGTCTAGACTATAGACTCCAGTAAAGCATACACTACCACTATGGATTAGATTAATTTGTAATTATGGTAATTTTGTTGTTGTTGTTGTTGTCTTCCCCTTAAGGTAAGAACTCACAGTGCAAACAATGTGCCAAGCCATCCACTTTGGTTATGCTACATTAAGTAAAAAGTAAGCCTACATGCAGTAATTGCAGCTCCAATACTGCTTATTCTTATCTCAGCAGTTGTAAAAGCAGTATGGCAGTATGGTACAGCCTGTATGTGCTTTATTTCATAGGCTGTTCAAGAGCAGCAATTACCTAGAGAGGGAGATTCACCATATCAGGCTGACACACCTCCACCCAGTGTGTATGTGGTGGGAGGATCAGTCGTGTTGCGTAAATATATGTACATACTGTATTTGTTATTTAAATGCAGGGACAAAAGCCGTGGTGGAAGGGGTTTAGTCATGCTGCAAAAGCAACAAGACAAGAGGACAGCCATGTTGGAGTGTGACAGAGTAGAGGGGGAGATGCAACCCAGCAGAGAGCGATGGAGACAGAGAGACAAAGTGGGTGCCTCTCTTTATGCTTATTAGCCAGGCATTAGCTGCAGCTAAGCACATTGCTTGTGGGGACTGTAATATAATTGTAGCATTTTTGTCTGCTGCCACCCACACCCCATGCAAATATGGATATGATCTGCTCATAATTAGCATACCTGTTAAATGCATTTGTTAGTATTGCCTGGAGAGCACAGCATTTTGCTTGCTGGCAGTTGTTTTTGTTGTGCTATCATGGGTTGGGGGGGGGGGTGGTTTCGAGGAAACTATTTCTCAGAAGACATTTTAAGGCATACATGTAAACAAGTGTGAATGTTTTTTTTTTTGCACATTGCCGGGCCTGCTTTTTTGGGGGTGAAAGCATGCAGTGTTTCGCCAGACCTGGATATCACTAAAATAAAGCTGCAGAACTGGAGCCTGTGGGGCCCTATAGTGACAATCTAGTGGGAACCAAGGCAGAACCAAAGCAATAGTAGCCTAATTAGATGACCTGATTACTATATAGGCTGGGTAAAGTATGGAAAGGAATCATCCTCACAAGACATAATTACAGAAGGGCACATGCGTGAACAATGCTTTTTGTCTTCACTGAAACTACTCTGAACGGGACAAATACATTTCAGTGACACAAGCGAAACAACCACACAGTCGACACTTTTGTTTTGTTTTTTTCTTTCTCCGGGATGCCATCATTTATCCGTCCCAGTGCCATAGCTATCTGTTATGGCTGAAGTAAACATTAAGGCCATCAGTCTGCGGTGTGCATGGAGGTGGTTGCCTCCATTTGTCCATGTCCAGTCAGCTGCGGAGAAACTGTGATGGATTCCTGACAGATTGTCTGTGTTTTGGAGCGTGTTGTTTTCCTTGCCCATCCATTTCTCTCCTTCTAGCCATGTTTGCCATGCATCATCACTCTCCCTCTCCCTCCTTCTACCCCCTCCTTCTTTTGCCTCATCATTTCTCAGAGGGATGGAAGCGATGGATAGACATCCGGCTACCTGTGAGGAGAAACTATGGAAACACAGCACTTGTTATTAGTGAACACTGTGTGATGCTCTGTAGCACCACCCAAAGACATATCACAACTGGGTCTTTTTAATTCGCTTGCTCTCTCTTATTCTGTCTATATCTCTTCCCTTTTGGGGGGGGGGGGGGG
>JAVDPK010001680.1:150805-176825 GCA_034780415.1 Cichlasoma orientale
GTATATTAGTGCATATTTGAATGTGTGAATGAACGCATTAAGTTAAATAACTTTGTCGAAAGGCGCTTTATGAAGTTCAGTCCATTCACTTGTATTAGTTCACAGCGCAGCTTTGCCTCCTCCAATATGGCGGATACACAGTTAGGTCGCATCAGCGGGCCGAACCAGTCAACGAGGTATCTATGTATATATATCTATGTAGTTAACAGCCAAAGAATCATTAAGAGCCAGCGTTCTTCTTTACTTGAATTATCCATTAGGTAACGGAAGTTACCCCCCAAAGACTTAAGCTGCCAGTGCAACAGTTTCGTTCAATGGCATCGTTCCTATGAATGAGTAAAAAGGGTTTACGGAGTCATTCAACAGGAGCGCTCCGACCAGCGCCTCACTAAAAGCTAATGACCATCGGCTAACTAGCAAGCTAACTAACTAACCACTGACTCTAGCTACAATATTAAACCATCAAGCTAAGCTAGCGATTTTAATTTGCGTGCATGTAAGAACAGATGTGAATTTCTTTGATCCGGATGAAAGATTTAGTTTCATTTCTACTGATGCTAGCTAACCAATCCGTGCATAAAGGCCCGACTTTTCGAAGCAACAGCACTGACTCTCGGTTAAACGGAACAACAACAGTGCATGTAAACGCAACAAACCACCGAATTTATGTTTTCATAACACGTAGTGATGATAAAATTCCCAGTGGCATAAAGTGAACGAACTTACCAAAATGAGCAGAGACTTGTGTTTTGTATCCGCGATAAACTGCCAGCTCCTCCTTGTTCCAGGAAGTGGAACTGGCGTGGCAATGCGGCATTCAGGACATATCGGCAAAATGTAAAAGCAAGAATAGAACATCCCTTTATGCTTGTCTTAATGCATTATTCTAAAGTGGGTAACACTGTTACTAACATTGGACACCAGATATAAATAAATATCCAAATATAAATAAGATAAATACGCCTCTTTGTTTTGTTTGCAGATATTAAATACCAAATACACAAGGTTGTAACTTTTGCAGAACTAGCCAAATCACTGTTAGCAAGTAAGTGTAGTTCCAACTTAATATGTTTGCAGTTATTTTATTTTATTTTATTTTTTTACCAAAAAAAGATATGAAATTGTCTGAAAATTTTTACCATTTTATTTTGTTTTGTTTCTTCTCTACAAGTGTTCTAAATTACAATTTAATCAATATTATTTGAACGTAGCATGAGTTTTCACTCGTGATTGGTTGTGACGAGGTTCCTTAGACATTGGGATATGTAGTCCTCTATAGTAACAAACTATAAGACGAGCTCTAAAACTATATAAATGTTAGGTTACACGACCTTCTTCTTTCGGTGAGTGAATTTGCCAAATGCTCTACAAGAAAACTTTAAATTAAGCAGCACTTTGTGTAGGCTTATAGGAGATTATTTTAGTTTTAATCTCATTGGGGGTAGCATTATGTCTATCAAACCACACAGAGGCAGACCAGAGGTCCAGTAAATGTAGTAAACTATGCAATAAATATTTGGAGAACAGTGAATATCGAAAGGCAATGACTCTTTTATTCTTAATGGAGTTTAATAAAAAAAAAATTAATGTGGCACAAGGTAAGTGGGGAAAAAATCTTTAAAGACATGAGTAATACAATCTTTCACTGTTGCTTTATTTATTCAATAAATTGAAAATGTGAATTTCACTAGGGTTACATGAAACATTGTGTTTTTGTCAGTCAATAGGAATAGCCTGTCAATGTATTAAATCAAAAATATATTATGACAAGTCTGATATCAGTACAGATGACCGGATTACATTTTGAAAAACTGAATACTGAAGAATTGAACAATTCAAAACTCTTGAAGGCTTTTGCTAAAATGTCTGATTGTGTGGAGCTGCTCCTTCTGAAAAATAACGCCAATGATAATGCTAAAACAAAAATAAATAAAAAATTTAAACGGCTTCATTGGCCCTCTGAGAAAGATGACTAACATAACAAAGGAGGACCTGCTGGCTTTGTGAACTTCCTGTGGGGAAGTATTGAAACCAAATCAGGTTAGGCCACATCTGCTCCGTCCATACGGCATGGATCACTTTCAGAGCAGTT
The DNA here is from genome assembly GCA_034780415.1 of Cichlasoma orientale. Lineage (NCBI taxonomy): Eukaryota > Metazoa > Chordata > Actinopteri > Cichliformes > Cichlidae > Cichlasoma > Cichlasoma orientale. The sequence goes on from JAVDPK010001680.1 coordinate 152,898, forward strand.
CAAAGGCCAGCCTTTTAGACCTACTCACAGAGGAAGGAGAGGGGCAGCTGGGAACACATGCGGCAGGCAGACACATTGCAAACACACATTCTGGTATACCAGCATAGACTTGAGCCAAGTTTTAAAGACAATTTAGCAAAACATCCCCCAGCCTTGTGGCTTTTCTCTGTTACATGCAATTATTAACTTCTGCAGTGGCTACCCATACAAGGAAAACCAGGGGGCAATGGCAGCCACACCTTAACCTCTGATGACTAGTTTACCCCTATAGAATTGGGGGCCCCCTTTCATGACACACAGACATGGAACTAGCATTATCAACAGACAGGGTGGGGGCCCATAAAATGACTGTTCCACAGTTTGTGGTTATAACTAGCTCCACTAATCCATGTGTCATAAGTGTTGCAGGAAAAAAAACACTAGGTCTGGTGTGCCTGTGAGAATTTTCCAGCGTTTCTTTTGGCAAATGTATAGACTGGACTACAGGAGAGGGTAAAGAAAAGAAAACATAATGGGCTGCAGAGAACTTGCAGTTATGGCTATAGCAATCTAGAACTACAGCTGTGGTCAGAAGTTTATATACAGTCATCATGGGCATGAAAGTCATTGTAAGTTGGGATTTTAAATCATTTGGGTGGAATGATTGTGCAGCATACATCTTTAATCACTTTAAAAAAAATAAAGAATTGGGTGCAGAAGTTTGAATTTATTTTGAATTTTCTCTATACAGGGTCAAAAGTAAACAGGCTCAAATATATACATACACCCCCCACTAATATTTGGTTAAATGTCCCTTAGCAAGTTGCACCTCAACCAGACACTTTTGCTAACCGTCAACAAGCTTGGTTGGTTTCCTGGCACAGACCAGTATAGTCCACAAATTTTCAATAGGGTTGAAATCAGGGCTTTGGGAAGGTCATCCCAGAAGCTTAATGTTAGCCTACTTTATCCATTTCAAACCCAGTTTTGATGTGTGTTTGGGATCATTGTCCTGTTGGAACACCCAGTTGTGTCCAAGTTTCAACCATCTAGCTGTTAATTTGAGGTGAAGTTGAAGAATATGGAGGTAGCCCTCCTTAATTATTCTATACGCTTTGTGCAATGTAGCAGTATCACTGGTAGCAAAACAGCCCCAGAGCATGATGCTACCACCACCATGCTTGACAGTTGCTACAGTGTTCTTAGGTTTGAACCTCACCTTAACTCCTCCAAACATTCCTCTTGTCACTGTGGTCAAATACCTCAATTTTTGTATCGTCTGACCATAAAATGTTTCTTCAGAAGACGTTTGGCTGGTCCATGTGGGCAGCTGCGTATTTCAGTCAAGCTTGAAGATGTCGATTCTGAACTGAAAGTGTAGATTTCTTGATCGCACCCTCTCAGTCCATGGCAATGTAATTCTCACTTCACCGTGGACAGTGTCAGTGGTGTTCCAGCAGTTTCCAGTTCACGCAGGCTTGAGCCTTGGTGGTTCCTGGGTTGTTCTTGCTCATGCTAACCAATTTACTCTCATCTGAGGGTGACAGTTTGGGTCTTCTTCCAGACCTTGGCAAAGTGGTGACATGTGAATAACTTGCACTTAGGTACAATTGTTTGAAATGGAAAATATGGAATTTTGGAATCTGCAGTTGGTCGGAAATGGGTCCAAGAGACTTTCCCAACTCGTGTAATGTGAAATGCGCCATAAATGAGATCTCCACTGAGTTTTTTGGACTTTTCCATTTTTCTGAGTATTGGTCAGTCAAAAATCCAAGTTAAAAGACATTGTAGAACCTTCAGCACCACTTACTAAAAGATTTAAGTGAATGCATGTATATATTTGACCCTGTGTCGAATAGAGAAAATCTAAAACAAATTCAAATTTGTGCACCCAGTTCTTGTTTCTTAAAGTCATTAAAGATGTATTCTGTACAATCATTCCACCCTGGAAAAAGTTCAAAACAAACAGTTCAAAATGACCGTGCCATCCATGCATATGATGAGTGTAGGTAAACTTCTGACCAACAACTGTAACTCTAAAAACACTACAAGGGTGTCAACAACTCTTATACCTGGTACTATCTTTCAGTCACCACTGGAACTAAACAGTTAAAAAAATACAGTCTCAATCATGCTCTTGGGCTTATTTTCTCAGACTTTATGTAGCCAAGCTACACACAATACCAATTATACTGATCTCCATGAGAAACATCAATAGAGTCGCCTCTTAAAATAAAGATTAGTAGGGGAAAAGCTTGTCTTTCAGGGTGCGTTTGATTAATTGGCCATAGGCTGCAACATGTAACAGCTGATGTGACTACAGAGGACAGGCATGTCCACCTTCATATGTTCCTGCCCCCGCGGCCTGACAGCTGAAACCGCTTTTGGACTAAAAGCCTCAAAAACAACGATCAAGTTGTTATTGAAGAAGCTGCAGCCCGGGGTGGAAGCTGAGGCTCCAAAGGAAAAAAAAAAAAAAAAGTCAGTTTTCTTGCCCCCTTTTACCCCTGTGGGAAACTGCGAGGCCGCCCCTGGATTAAGTCCCCGCCTTTAAACTCAAATAAGAAGGAAACTTCAAAGGCCGTCGGCCGCCGGGGCTCCACCCTCGCGCTCCCGAACGGCTTCACAAAGGATTTGCCGACGTTCGGGAATTCCGCCTCCAGTTCCTTTTATAGCGCCACTCGTGCGCTGGCAGCTCTCCAAGATCCCGCCCATCCCGGTTACTTTGACAACACAAAGGACTTCACGGAACTCATAGGCACCGCCCACTTTTCCAAATAAGGGCAGTCTCTCCATGTACGGCAAACAATCGGTGCGAGATTGCCCTTTTCTCTTCCTTATCCCGTTTATATGATCGGAGAGGAACTGCGCTTCAGGTTGGAAGCGGTGCGATCATGGCCGAGCGAGTCCAGCAGCCCCCAGCCAAGAGGCTCTGCTGCCGGCCCGGCTACAACCCGGCGTGCAGGCAGGGGCAGCGGGCTGGAGGTGTCCTGTGTGGCGGCGCGGGGTCCGCTCCGGGAGGGTCGGGAAATGGGAAAACGCACAACCCCGAGTCGTTGCTCGATATCGCGGCTCGCAGAGTCGCGGAGAAGTGGCCGTTCCAGAGGGTGGAGGAGCGGTTCGAGAGGATCCCGGAGCCCGTCCAGCGTAGGATCGTATATTGGTCTTTCCCGAGAAGCGAGAAGGAGATCTGTATGTATTCCTCTTTCAACGCTGGAGGAGAGGAAAGTGGAACTAGCGGGGACAATAATGACGAGACCCAGCTGCCTTTCCTACGGGGTGTCACTCTGTTAGAGGGTGGCTGGGTGGACAACGTATTGCAAGTCGGTGAGTGGACTATAACGTTAGAATAACGCAGGAAAAGAGCATATAACCAACAAAACACCTAACGAGCACTGTTTGCCTTTTCCATTGGAACCATGCCAGACTTTTGAAGGGCTCGTGTTTGCCTCCCATAGTCTTGTCTGTTATAAACAATGCAGGGTATTTCCACACCAGTCTACCCTATAGCTGTGTGAGAACAACCTATTTTCAGACAAGCCCGTAATAGTAGCCCACTTCTCCTTGTTTTTACCCACTGAGCTGCGCGCATTGAATGGCCCAAAGCCATCCCAATTGGAAGCTTAGCACTTTGTTCCTATTTTTGTGTCTTTCTAGCTCTCCATGCCCCCACCAATGGGTACGCAGACAAAAGCCCCCTATATCTTTTCACCGCTGGCTAAATAGAAGATATTTAGAAAGGGTGGGAGGGACGGTGATTTAAAGCCACAGTGCTTCTGTTTTGTTTGCCAAACACCTTTGTGAGACGGACTGAAGCCTTTCTGCTGCCTTTCCAATATTCACTTAAAGCCCAAGCTATATGCACACGGTAAAGGCAAAGATGTTTTTCCCCTTAGCGGCAGTATTTTTGGTAAAGCTTGGAGTAATTAGAGGTGCTATAGGCTCAGCAACCCCCTGCCTGCCTGCATCCCTGGCTGGCTGGCTGCCTGCCTGCCTTTGCCAGAGCCACAATATTTCACTGCAATCGTCAGTGCAATAGACTCAGCTGTCAATCCGACTCCCCACCCTTGGAAACGGTTCAGGATTCTAATCCCATTACCCTCCCCAGTTCATCTGAATCTTAATGCATTCTGCAAACAAGATTTTATGCATGATCTTCTTCCTCCTCCCCTCCCTCTCTCTCTATCTCTCCCCCCTTGTTCCCTCTTCCTCTCTCACTTCTTGGCTTACTATCCCTCCAAAGAATCTGTGTGGAGATGGCTTCAGCTCTTGTGGGCTCAGAGAATGTGCAGTGCACAATAGTAGCCATGGAGTAGACAGACAGGAAGGCAGCTCTCCCTCCCTCTCTGGCCTGTTTACCAGATTCCCCAGCATTAGTCTCATTTATGTGCTCAGTCATTTTGGGGCTTTAGGAAGCAAAGCACTCAGCTCAGGGTTAAATAAAAAGTGTGAGGCTTCAGCGAGGAGCTGTGTGAGTATGTGTGTGAGCGCACGCGCTTTGGAAAATACTCAGAAATAGTGACAAGTGGGGTAACGGGGTCATTTGCTGTGGCCATGCATGTGCTTCTGTCTGCGTTAAAGAGATGGAAAAGTGTGTCAGAGTGTGTGTGTATGTGTGTGTGTGGGCTTGATAAACACAGAGTGGAATTGTACATGCATCTGTGTGTGTGTGTGTCTTCGTTTGCATGGGCTGTCAGTCTCATCCCGCATGCTCACAGAGAGTGGAGAATGACAGGCGAGTACACAGCAGGAGGAGGGCATGTTATGCTGATTGCAATTTTCGCCCCAGAATTTTTTTTTTTTAAGCTGGGGAAGATAAAGCCAAGGAAGAAAAAATGATAAATAAAAGATGCAATCTACTCCAGGGGACAGGCAGCCACTGGAGAATGAGGGCTTAAAAGCAGGGCAGCGTGGGAGGGGGGCTGTCAGCCACATCACACACCACATGTATTGGCCCATCAAACACATACAGTGGGTCTGGCCTGGAAAAAAGTGCAGGGTGGCTGTTAGGGCGTGTATGTGTGCGCACACAAGCATACATGTATGCATGGCTTTGTGTGGCTTCTTGTGTGTGAATGTGCGTGCATGTGTATGTGTCTGTGCGCTGTCAGTGGGATGGGATTCAGTGTTGATGATGAAAGACAGTAGAGCAATAGAATAGATGCAGAGGTTATTGTGTATGGGGGGAGAAAGCTAATATACTTGAATGGATCTACTGTCGCTGTATTCCACTCCTTCCCCTCCCATCTCGTCCTCCACCTCCCTCTCTCCCAAGTGAGCAGCTATAAAACTCTCCATATTTACTCCCCTAAGGCCAACTACCAGCCCCCAGTCTCCTGTGATTATTTATCTTTTTCTCAAAGACATTAATCACAAGTCTTTTTCCTTTTTTTTTTTGTCCCTCCATCTCTTTCCATACATCAGTGCTATGGAGAGAATGGATAGGGGGATGGCGCTTAAGGGGAAGAGCAATAGATCGGGTGATATCAAGAAAAAGAGGGGAAGCCTAGAGGGAAAATGTGGGTGGAAAATGCAAAAGAGGAAAGAGGCATTGAAATGGTGATTGCAAGAGATGGGAGATGCATGAAAGTAAAGAATGAAGTGCAGAAATAGGGAGAGAGTGAGATGGATGGGTTGCTCTCTCTCCCATGCGGGCTCATCTGTTCCAATGCCAGCCTCTGAGATAAATTTTCATATATGAATGCAGGCGTTATCTAGCAGGCCACTGCTCCTCGGTTATAGGAGTGTTATAACAACCCAGCTTCAGTACTTTTGCACTCTTTCTACAGTCAAACTGCTGATGATACGTCAGCCACTGAGCAGGTGTCAGACCACATACCCAACCCTAACCTCTATGAAAAGGCTTCTATGTGTAATAATACATGAAAAACTGCAAACGAATTGCATTAAATATGCATCTTGCTTTGGAGAACAGTCCCATAACAGCAGCTGTCTGTCACAAAAAATTATATTGTCACGAGATGATCACAGAAATATCAGTAAATCTCACCGGTGTGCCAAATTTTGAATCTTCTTTAGCCTGTCAATCACACCGTGCCGTGTGGCAGCTGAGCATCATTTACCGGTATAGAAAACTTCCAGACCAGCCTGTTCTGATCACAGCATCTGTTCCCCGGTCCCCTTGTGCGTTTAGACTGAGTGGCTCATCTTGTTGTAAGGAAGGCTAGTATTATGGTGCCCCATCCTCTAATTATAGAATTCAAATCCTATGGCTGTAACATGGCATGACAAAGCATGTTTGCACTTCATTACCTTCCTTCCTGTTTTAGTCCTTCTGCATGGGTCAAGTTCATCCCCTCTGCTGTCATTTATTCAAAACATGCACCGTCCCGCTCTGCTCCTCCTTCCCTTGACCTCTCGTCCCTGTATTTCTAACCCTCCCAACCCCGTCTGCCTCCAGTGCTTTGTCCTAAGAGTTAAAGAGAAAAAAAAAAACATAAACTCACCACCAAACACACCAACACCACCTTCCTATCCTGTTACCGTAAGCCCCATGTCCCTGAGGAATGACATACTGATGCCTGGCATATGTCGCTCTCTGCGTCGTCATTAGCATAGTCTACATGCGACAGCCTGTTTATCCAGCTCTGCTTGTTAGGCTAATTTTTCACATGAAACTACATGTCATTTGTATCATGCTGCTGCCCCAAATCTGAGTGACGAGGTGGACACTTTGAGGCCGCTTTAAATTAAACCAGAATGAAAGTAGATACGCAATAACCTGTGGACTATTTTGGTGCTTTTCCATGGTGGTGTTATTGGAATAGATGGCCTGTAATATTTTGCCTTTCCCCTGCCCAAAATATCACTGAGTGTCCATAGCAATCATGCCTCTTTAAGTGTGAATGTCATCCTCCCGTGCTCCACCTATTCCAGAGACAAACTGTTAGGTGTGTGTGTGTGGGTGGGTGTGTTTGCGTGTATGTGTGTCTTGTCTTTTGCTACTGCATGCTCATAACTCAGGTTAATTTGTTCACGCTCTGGAGAATCTTAATTAGGTTTCTGCGTCATCTGCTCTCTCAAAACGCTTCTTTTTTCTTTCTTTTTTTTTAATCATGATGTCAATGAAACAGTGAAATAAAAACCAGACGGGTGGTTCCCTGTTTTTTTTTCTTTTTTTTTAACCTCTTCCTATTTCTGACACATATGGAGAAAATCATAACGCAGACTCCTCTAAATCATACGTGTGGCTCCGTTATTGCACACTATGGGTGTGTTAATAGGGGTGCTGCAGAGCAACTTTATTTATCATTCAGGCAATATGAGACAGCGATACAACGTACCGACTAAACAATAGGGTTAGTAAAACAAAGAAGATTTGCACACACTGGTAAGTTATTGCTTGTGTGAGAAAGCAGTAAGCCAAATGCCAAAGAGAAATCTTTGCAAAGTTGAAGTAACACGAGCTTGTTTGTCCAGGAACGCACTCATGGATGCACTTTTTTTTTTTTCTTTTGAACTACGAATTCACAAGGTTTGTTCAAAGGGCTTCTTGAGGGCCCAGGTCGACAGGCATTCAAACATTTTGTCCACAAAGGTGCAGAATTTAAGATGCGAAACGTAAATCTTGCAGGAGCATGTCGTCTGCGAGACGCTATCGGGCTGAGCGTTAAGGCTGTTTTTGTTGGGTGAGGGCTTATTCTTTTTGTTTGTGTGTGGGCTGTTTCTTTTCATGTGGGTGGATCTGGTTTTATTTTCCTGTTAGGTTAGAGAGTTCCTTTATCTTTTTACAATGCCCGTCGAGAATGAGCCCACATGCCCACCACCGAAGACGGAGAGAGAGCATTATGCGAGTATTCTGGGAGGCCGTTCTGCTGTAAAGAGGAACAAATTGTGAGTCCGGACCTGAAGAAATCAGGGCTTCTGAAAACATTCCCCATAAAGGTTTTGTGCTTACCTGTAAAGCAAAAGTACTTTTAGAGGATTCTGTGAAAGTCATGTTATCAGATGTCTGTGGACCAAGCTTGAAGGTGATAGCATTCAGGGAACACTGATCCAGGATCCGGTGCGTCAGGTTTACCCCTAGGCATATGACTAACCCTGGGCTTGTATCGTCATGGAAACATGCCTGAGCCTAGAGCTAGTGTAAACATCTGGCTGTCCAAGAGGGAGAGAGAGGGGCAGCAACTGCATCCATGTGAAGAGGAGTCTTTAGAGAGTGTGCTCTCTCTCTCTGGCTTTGTGTATGTGAGACTGGGAGAAGGAGATTCCAGGGCCTTGTCTCATTATGTTGGCTGAATGGAAAGAAGATAGGATACCTTTCAGCTGTCGTGTAATGGAAACACGTTCGCTTAGTACCTCTGCGTGTGAGTGTGTGCGCACATGCAAATGTGGCTTTGCAGTCATTTGGATACACAAAAGATTGTGTTTTGTATTTATCTTTTGATATCACTATTGTTTATTTCATCGTATTACTTGATGCCAGATAATATCTGGATTTGTAAAGCATCTGGGAAAATAATTTTTTTATAAGTTTCCAGTTGAGCTGAATATTTTCCATGTAAAGCCAAAGTTGCGTAAGCATCACAGTAAATCTGAAGTGTGTTTGTCTGATAATTACTTTCATTCTGCCATAATAAGTTTCAGCTCAATCTCAGCTGCTGCATTCTATTGCTTAAAAAACAATGTGGGTGGCCTCCTTAAGGATATACCCTATAAAGAAACAATGCCATGCTACAGCCACTGAGTGATAGATGACCACTGTTTCTTCTGCTAGCTGTGCCTCGATCCCATCGTGTCAGAATTTTCCAGAAGGTCCCTAATGCTTGTCGCAGCCTCAGCTCCAAACTCTAACCAACCCCATTCCCAGATGTGCCTTTAGATAGATTTTTCCCACCACAGACCATAACTTCCTGTAGCCAACCATGTTCCATCTCCTACACTCGGCTTTAAATGTCCCCTCCTCTTCGTATTTCCAGTGCTATACCTGTAGAGAGTCCTGTCATTTCAAGCTAGGACTAAAGTCTGTGTGCCCTCTTTCCAGTCCTTCTACCTGACTGGAGCCAGCCTCTGTCTCGCTCTCATTCCCAGACATAGCTGTTTCCTCCCTACCCCTCTTAAATCACCGTTCCCAGTTCCAACCATAGCAGCACTGCATTGCCACACTGCCATGCCAATTGCAAGTTGCCCAAAGTCCTCTTTTCAAAATTACCCTGCGCACTAATACAAGCACATATTCAGAGATGCTCAGTGTTTAAGATCAGCATGTCTTGGTGCTTGTTAAAATAAACCAGCTAAGGTAATAAAGTTCCAGCATGAGCTCTGTAACGTCTGCCCCAGTCCCCGTTCCAGCTTGACTTGTCTCCTGTCCCAGACTGTGGCTGCTGGGTGTGCGTCAGCACAGCTCCTCGGCTGGCTGACTCTGTCTAGGAATCCAGTCCTTCCTCCACAGAGCTCCTGCCCCTCTCTTCTCTGTCAGTAGAGGGAATGAAGCACAGGGAGCAGGCGATAGAAAGGGTACTAAATCCACAATGACAAGGCCCTATTAAAAGACGTTTTTTCTATTTCATTTAATGACTTTTATTACCAGCTGCCCCTCTCTCTTCGATTTGGCAATAATAACAACAGGGGAATGCAGCACTCAGCGTTATCCTATCTGATTCTCCCTTTCACTTTTTTTTTTTTTTGTTTTTAATGAATTCCACTTTGCACCAATGGGCTGCTGAAATAAGCACAAAGCAGTCCAAGAATGTGTTTACTGCAGTGGGGGGGGGGGGTTTAAATGTGTATACATTTATTGTGCATGTGCGTGTGTGTCTCTGCCTTACATGCATGTATGTACATCTGTAATAAAGACGTCACACACGCCTTCGCTAGTTCAGAGCTCCTCTGTGCGGTTTGGTCAAAAGCTGTTTTCACCCCGGAAGCCAAACACTTTTGGATCAGCCGAAAGGCTACAAATAATTTTTGTGTTTGTGTGCACATAATCACTGTGTGCTTTGCTCACAGAGTAGAAAGTTACCTGCTTAAGAGCAATCGTTTTGGTCTATCCGAGACAAATACACAGTATAGCAAAAAAAACCAAAACAAACTACACTTTTCATTTTAGTGAGTATATAATTATTGTTGATCTAACAGGCCTTCTAATAAGAAGGCAACCAAGGCCATAAGGATATGAACTTTGACTTTGATTCTGCTGGATCTGCCTTGTAAAGCTACTTCCGGGACACAGCTCCTCCGAATACCTGTACAGCTCATAAGTAAAGGCAGATTCTTTCAGTCTTTTTTTTTTTTTTTAAATCTGTGTGTGAATATGAGAATGTGCATGTGTGACTTTGTGTGTTAATGGCTCACTGAGCGTGTTTATGGCTGTGTGTGTCAGGCTGAATAAAGGTGAGGCATGTTAATGATAAGAGGGTAGATGACATTCCCGTCTGCCATCATTCCCACCCTATCTCGTTTCCAGTCTTGCATGTACACACACTTCCACACGTGCTTTAACACACACACACACACACTTGCTTGCCTCACAGTGCCAGGGCGCCAGTGACTAGGCGCCTTTGAATAAACAACTGCAGAGGATGAGGGTTTACCTGTCACTGACCCCTGTTGCTCACATACTTACATACTGATAGAAGTGTTCACTCATTGACTGCTCCTTCCCCCATCACTAAACTGGCCCAGTGTTGACCTCTTCACCTGATCCCCAGGGATTTACTAAAGTCAAAGGTCAATCTGGTCAGACTGTCCCTCCAGTGGCTGATTGCTCTGCTTGAAAGGCAGGCCCCTGCTTGGATTATTGTTTTCCAATAAACAGCACCTGACCAAAGGCAAAGGCAGCTTGCTTCATTGAATGCGTGCTTGCGTCTTTTGCACGTCCCAATAAGCAATTTCTCACCAGAGAGATTGGTCCAGGAGGAGACAAAGAGTATGCCCACTTTTGTTGCCCCTTTGAGGAACAATTTGGAATCTGAGCCAGGTGGGGGGGGGGGGGGGGTTACACCCTTCTCTCTTCTTGCCTGGCAGGTTCAAGTGCCTTGTGAGCTATGTAGAGGAGGAGGTTTTGAGAGTGCAAGGTGCCTCTGGCTGTGCCTGGTCCAGCGATGTCGTGGCGGTGTGGCATGTTAGACATGCATTCATTCCTTTGTGGCAGAGCAGGGCTGAATAGAGCTGGAAAGGCTCTCCAGGCATGAGAGAGACAGAGACAAAGAAAGAGAATGAGAGAGATTCAGAGGGAAGGAGTAGAAGGCTTTCAAATGACTATGGAATTTCGCTTGCCCTTCTAGAGTTTTTTTCTTTCTGTCTCTTCTCTCTCTTCCTTGCTCTTTTTGTTTTGTTTGTTTTTTGCTAGTTTAGTTTTTTTTTTTCATGTTTCATTCCTGCCCTCTGTCTTCTTGCCAACCTGTTTTCTCGCTCTTCTACTCCTAATCATTCCATACCTTCATACATGCACTCCCTCTCTGTGTTTCTAAGCTCCCGTTGTCTCTGTTTCTCCCCTCCTCGATTTTCAAGTTTCAAACCAGGCAAAAGACACCCATATTGTATTTTGGGCTCCTATCTAGATACAGCATGTTTCCATCAAGCTTCCTGTGTCTAGTCCCAAAACAAGGCTAACTAGCTCGCTTAGTCGTCCTCTCTGTGCTTTGCTAGAACTAGCAGTCTGCATCCAGATCTTAGGGGCAGTCGCTGTTTCAACATTCAGAAGCTCTCTGTTTACCACTGGATTTACGAGGGAAGCATGACTTGGCCTCCTTGCTGTGGTGTGTCTTTGTCTGCTGCTGTTTTCAAATGATTTCAGTTTTTTTTTTTCTTTTTTTGGCATGGGAGGCTATCATGAAACCTTTATAAGGGTCAATGCTGATGAGTGCAATAAACACTTTGACTGTTTATTGCACTGATCAAGTTACTTCAGCTAGGCCACAAACTCAAACCCAGCTGAAATCCTGACTGATCAGGTGATCTGAATGCTAGCCCACATTAGTTGATAAACTTCCACACATCTAAATGGCAAGTGTCATACAGGGTGTGCTGTTTAAGATGCTTTAGAATACCCCCCCAGTTGCTTCTGCAAGCATCTGCAAGCTGCTTTGCAACCCACCTCCACCCCAGCTCCTCTTTTTTTATTGCTCTTTCTGACCAAATCAATGTCAGATCCACTGTCATGATGCCTGCCCTGTTCTCTGCTGGGGTGTTTGCTGCTGCTCTCCCCACTTCCCAAGCATTTGCATGTTTGCACATGAAATGGAATGCAGGTTCCCAAGCAGAGCCAAATACAAATTACTGCGGATGGAAATAACATTCTTCTTTTGATTGAAATCTGGTTATGTCAGTCCCATGCACTTCTCACTGAACAACGCAGGTGTAGTATGGATGAGGTTCACATGCTGATATTGTTGCCTGACATTGTTGAGGATGACTTTTCTGCCATTGTGTGTCACTGCCAACCTGTCTGTCTGCATTCTAGCCCAGACTCCACTATCTGTCTGCCTGGCTGTCTGGCCTGGCTAGCTGTTAGCAGGCTAGCTGTCCCTCCTGGGTGGCTACATCACCTCACCCAATACCCCCCTCACAGCCAGTGACAGCCCAGCCCAGGGAGACATAGGTAATGGTCCTCTCTGATGTACACCCTGACTCAATTGAACTGGATGGCAGACACACACCTAAAATAACAAAAGGAGGAGAGAGAAAGAGAGGGGGTGGGAAGGGAGAAGGGGAGGGAAGGAGCGAAGCGATCGATAAAGCAGGGACACATTGCCTAATAAAGATTTATTCCTTTTTTTCCCCCTCGCCATCCGCCTTGGCAGGGCAGACGGGGGGAGGAGAGAATGTGATTAGTGGACTTCTTCTCCCAGGGTGCTTCTGATAGCATGTGTGGACGCGTGCATGGCAGTATGTTTGCCCCAGTGCAGTGTGTGTATTTTTGCATCTCGGTGTGTTTATCGCATGTGTTTGTCTCTCTCCCAAGAGCAAAAGGGGTTAAAAACAGTCTCTGTCGTTTGTTCTGCCAGCAGTGGCACAAGCAGCTGCAGCTGTGTCCCTGCCTCTCTCTTCCTGTCAGCTAATATTTAGTTAATCTTTGGTCTGGGACCTACGGGACTGGCCGGAGCTCCTGGTGCCCCATCCATCTCGCACTGATCTATATTCCACGCTGGATCCCTGTGCCATTAACCACTACCAAGGGGAGGAGAGGAGGGGATGGAGGGGCTCAGAGGTAGAACTAAGAGGAAAGGGCAGATGGGTGGAGGTAGAGCCGTAGAGAGACACGAGAGTGATGGAGAGGAAGCAATAGAAGGAGGAGGAGGGGTAGCTGTCTACCATATCAGCGCTAAATAAGAGGAAGGAGGTGGGTCAGCTATTCCAGACATGGCAGAAATTGCTCCTAATAATTTAGGGGAAAATGCAGCACAAGAAATATGCACAGATTTTTTTTCTCTACATTCGTTCTCTCCCACCTCCTCTTATTTCCTACCTTACTGGATGCTGTCCCGATTCAAGTCTTTTATATAGAGGAGCAGGTGGAATTACTTCAATCCAACAATAAACAACAGAGAGGTAGAGTGTTTCCACAAGGAGGTGTGAAAGGTTGAGGAGGAAAAGGGCAATGTAGGTGGAGGAGGAGGAGGATGGGAAAAAAAAAAAGAGGCAGAGGCGTGGGAGTGAGTGATCCATATGCAGTGAGTGGGCCACTTCATTGATATGCATTGTGTAGTTATGAGGGGGTCCACCTGCGAAGGCTCCAAGTGCTGAGTCACTCACTAACGCACAGACTAAATGCTTTTATCCCAGACGCCTCGTCCATCTGAATGGAATATAATAGGCCGTAAAGTGCTTTGCTAGCAGCGGCTGCTTGCCCCATGGCAAACCCTTGCCCCTCACTCTCACTCACCCTTCTCCAAATCTCATTTCGCCACTTTTATGGAAACAAAGTGTGCTTAGCTTTAATTACATTGTTTTTTCAATGTTTTTTTCCCCTTCTTTCCATCTTTCTTTCCTTGTTGTTCCTCCTGCAGTGCTTTTCAGGCAGCAACACAGAGCTCTCTCTCCTCGCTACAGCCCTGCATATCTTCTCCCTCCAGTTAAGTGTGATCCCTCTGCTGCTGCTGCTGCTGCTGCTGCTGCTGCTGCTGTTGCTGCTGCTGCTGTGTGTGTATTTTGTGTATGGGGCACCTGTTTGGGATCTCGGTGTGTGTTCAGGGTCACGCCTGCAGGTCGTGCGTAATGAATAGCAGAGCTGTTGGCGAAGCACAACTGGTTGGGAAAGGAGGTAGCCAAAGAATAGCTCACCAGTGACGGAAGGAGAGGAGGAGGATGGATGGATAGATGGAGGGAGGGAAGAAAGGAATGACGGAGCGAGAGGACCAGTAAGGGAGGAAGGGAAGAGTGGTTGCGAAGCCAGTGAGCCTTAACCACCTTCTGTCAGTCTGTCTGCTCTCAGTGCTGTTTTCTCTCTCCTCGGAATCTAATGGCTTTTCCACTGTCCTCTTTCCAAACCTCCCCACCCCCTCACCCCCTTCTCTCCTCTTTCATCTCCCTCTCTCTATCGCTATCGCTGTGCTATTTTTCTTCTTATTCCTCTCCATCTCTCACTTTCCCAGTTAAAATTCTCCAGCGAAGTCTCTGTGCTGTCTTCCCTTGCTACCTCCCCTCCCTTTCTCTCCTTGTGTCCTTCCAGCTGCTGGCCAGGGGAACAGCTGACTAAATCTAAAGCTGGGGCCCCTGGCTCTGGCCCTGGCCCCAGCCCCAGCCCCAGCTCCAGCTCTGCCACAGCCTCCTCCTATTCTCAGCCCCCCTTCCTCCAGCCCTCCCTCTGGCCTCTAGCCCTGGCTCCTCTCTCAGCAGCCCCAGCTCAGCCCTGGCCCTGCCTCTGAACCTCGGCTCCAGCTTTGCCTGACTCTCAGTGGTTCCTTCCAACCATCCCCCTCCATCCCACTTTGGAGCTGAAAAGCCTCAAAACCCTTCTCTTTCTCTCTCTCTCTCTCTGTTTTGTCTATAAGCCTGCTGTCTTGCTTTCTCTTTTTCTGTGTTTTTTTTTTTTTGTTTTGTTTTTTTAACTGTGTATTTCTCGTTACTTCATTTGCTCACCCTCCTCCCTGCTCTGACAGGCTGTAGCTGGGCCCCTGGTACTGTCCCAACATATCTGGACTGAGGCCTCATCCAGGTTGGCTGCAGTTCAGTTCTCTGGCTCCTTTACCCAACATCCATTGCCAGGCATCTTCCTCTCTCTGGCTATAACGTTAGTCACTGTAACTCAATGTGGCTCGCTTTACTCCAAGCCACACTCGGCATGTACATTTGGTCGTTTCTGGCTCGGCACTTCCTGTGAAGCTCTCAGACTCCTTGTGCGTCTCCTTCGTCTCCTCGACTCTGGTTTCTGTGCATCTCTTTAACTTGTGTAGACAGGCTCAGCCCCAGCACAGACACATACGCTAGGCACACAAAAGCGTGCGTCGTGTAAGAGTGTGAAGCATATGACACATGATTGGCAGTAGGGGGAGGATGGGGAAAAGCAGTGAAAGGGGAAGTGGGCCTTGTCACAATTCTAGACAAGCCGGGGGCTCAAGTTTGATCGCTGCCCAGGGAAGGGAGCCTTTGTTCCCCCCCCCCCCCCACCTCCTCCCTAACCTCTGAGGCTGTCAGAGTGAGGGTGCAGGCTTATGTGATTAGGTGCAGGCCCAGGTTCCGTCATCGCTTTTCTGAGCAGACGTTGCCCACAGAAGACACATGCCAATACTCTTCTTCCTGTCTGACACCAAGCTATTCTGAAAAGAGCGACTGAAGGACTGACAGGGTAAAGTTCAGAGTGCACCCTACAGCTACACTGGGATACACATTCCCTTTGAGTGGAAGTGGGCCAATGAAGCCCAGGCATGAAAAAAAAAAGGTCTCTTCTATGGAAAGATTTGCTGTTCTTCACTTATTATTCAACCCATTCCTGTCTATCTAATGCCCACAGCAGCTTTTTCCTTTTTTGTTGTTGTTGTTGTTGTTTTTTTTTTGCTCTTGTTGTGTTTGTTGTCAATTTTTGTTATCTTTTAATTTTGTATGTATGTGCAGAGACAATTGAGGGGTGGGAGCAGCAAAAGTTTCCTTTGGAGTCACGTTTTCTCTTGTTGATTAACAGACGCGGGATGATGAAAGCGAATCACACAGTCCCACAGACATCAAAGGTTCCTGTCTTCCCTCACTTATTGGCATCAATGCACAACAACCCAGTGTGGATTCCTCAAAATAAGGAGGGGGTGGGCGGGGTGGGTGGCAGGAAGGAGCTGCAAGAAGTAGAGGCATATGACAAAAGAACCTACCGTCCAAACAGCTAGAGGGGGCAGAATCAGGAGGAGGGGTGCTAAATAATCAAACCTAAGCGCTGTAACTGAATCGGACTGCTTTTCAAGAGCATTTTCAATCAAAACGGGCTTTTGATGTGCACTGATTCTGATACCAGGGATGTTTGAATAGAGAAATAGTGACAGGCTTGAAGTTATGAAGAACTCTGCTTTGGGGCGAGCTTTGGTCCCTCACTTTGAGGCTCTTTCAGAATCCTTTTTTTTTTTTTTTTGGTGTGCATGTTTTTGTATGGACCAGTGCAACAGTAATTAACTAAGTGTTAAAGCTGAGATGAAGTAAGCCGCTTGGTTCTGCTCTCCTAACCTTATAGACTCCCTCCCTCTCTGTCTCTCTCTCTCTCTCTCTCTCACTCCCTCCCTTTTATCCTTTCTCTTGTTCAGGATGGCACCCATTGACTGCCTCTGACCTAATTTGGGCAAATTTCACTGACCTACTTCATGGGTGAATGCTGACTTGCCCACGGGAGGTGATTCTCTCACACACATGCACACATAATCTTTTCTATCCTTATGGTTATCATGCAGGCCCTCAATGTCCTATACAGTAGCTGTGGTGGCGGTGGTGGTGATGGTAGGCAAGTGCCCCCTCGGCTCAGCCCCCTTGTTCCCCAATCAAACTCCCCTCTATCCTCTCCTTCCTCATCAGCCTGGCATCCCCAAATGAACATAATGAGGATATCAAAGTACAAGCACATAGTAAAATATAAACAAAGCAGTTGGCCTTTGTTTCATGTGGTCTCTGAGGTGACATAGCACTTCACTGGTCTCTGAAGAGACGTAATCAGCATAATTGCGTAAGGATATGATTATTCTTCTGTCATTTATGAAAATGCTAATTTGAGATAATTTGATCAAATAATCTGGAGGTACAGGCAATCACAGTAATTCTTTTTTTTTTTAAAGTTTGAAGGATACAGACTGGGTTCCTATTGAGCAATCTGAGAATTAGTCTGTTAATGTACTAAAAACGAATTCAAGCATCATTGCATTCCTTTAGCAGATTAATTCCCAGTCGACTGGACAAGGTCCTCCGGAGGGTTTTGGAAAGGGTGTTGTCATTCTTGGATTACTTTTCCCCCTTTTTTAACGTGAGGATGATTATTAATAGACTTCTCGGCCTACAGCCCTCCACAAGGACATGGTTGTTGGAGGGAAGTCGAACCTAAATCTGTGTTTCGGTCACGCTTGTGTTATTATTCTTTGCGAGCTTTTGTGCAGCTGTGGTTTAGTGCATTTGACAAAGAAGGTATTTATGTTTAGATTTTTATTGCCCACATATTTCCATGGCGTGTGCCACCTGAATGGACACGCGTACAGGCCCGCAGCGGACAGGCATGTGTTGTCATGGCAACAAATACGGATGTCAACAAAAGAGGCTCCAGGGTGAATATTGTCCCCCTCTTGTCCAGCAGGGTGCAATTTATCTCAATGTAGCCATGAAAGGCAGCTATTTACATGAAACAAGAGCTGTTTCTGGGAAATAAGGGTCTCTCTGAAGGTTTTGATGTCAGCTGCCTGCTTTTAGCCCAAGAATGGAAACCTTAACCATCCAGAGAGAAAGAGAGAGAGGGAGAGGAGTGAGTTGTAAACCTACCGAGAGAGCTCAGTTCCCCCGTGTGGTTGCAGCGCTTCACCCTGAAAGTCTCTCATCCTTTCCCCTTCAACATGCTTACAGAAGGCCGAGCGTAGTGTGTGATTTCAGATGCTTACAGTTTGCACAGAGTAAATCTGACTCCCCCCTTTGCTTTATAGCTTATCCTTAAGAGAGTGGTGCTAACATCAACGTCAATATTTACAGGAATAGCCCGCAGGCAAGCGAATCGACCACCTCGATTCAGCAGAGACATCAACCTTTCTCGTGCTCCCCCTCCTTCCTGCCGGCTCTCTTCTTTCCCTCACTTGTCTTCATCCCAGCTATTCCCGTTCTCTGCAACAGCCCGTCGATCAAGGCGCCAGGTGGCTGAGTTATTTGTCTTTGGGTTGCCTTTGTTTTGTATTTGTGTGTGCGTGTGTGTGCGAGTACAAGGTGCGTCCTGTATGCGCAGGATCTTTGACAGGGCCACGGCTTTGACACAGGCTCAGCGACTGTTTGAGAGATGCTGGATGACGCGTGTCAAGTGATATTAAATGTGAGAGAACCTCCCCTCCTTCCTCCATCCCATCCTCCAAACCCCCACTCTGCCCATCCTGCCACCGTGGACTCTGTCTGCTGTGGTTAGTGTGAGCTATGACACTTTTCACTGGGGGTTTTTTAGGGGGGAAGGCGGCACATCTGATGCATGAAGCCTCACATCACTTCGGGTATAGAGCGGAGAGTTTGGCTGTATGAAGGTCAGCAGAGGAATAGATACAGTGTGCGAATACCTCACCTGTGTCAGGTTATTGTGTCAGCTACACAGTGGCAGTGGCAGTGGCAATTACTTGGTATTTGAACATTAATGGGTGCCTACTGTAGTGGTTGCAGTGTTTTTGTCTTATCTGGGATGTTTCTGTAAATCCAGGTCACTTTCAGATAGACCGCCCGCCTATTTATAAATTTTACATGTGGATTTATTTCCTTTGTGCTAAAAGACAATAAATGACAAACGACAAAACGACTGCCTTTTTGTCCATTTTAATGTGGTGCTAAAACACTTTAATGCACCCGCCTCCATCTCTGCCAGGTAAGGCTGAAGCATGAGTAGCGTGCCAGTGGGCCTGATATGCTCTAACGGGACAGTCTGAGCTCGGTGGTGGTGGGGAGGATGCGGGCAGAGGCAGCTTTACGGCAGGATGTAGCACGCGCCGGCAAGCAGAGAACAGCCAGTGTGACCTCAGTGACTCCAGGAAAGAAGGGGTTAAACAAAAGCCAGCACGGCTGCATTGGCTGCGTTACGCAAACTGGCGGCTGGCTGGAGCTGAAAGGGGAAGTGCTGAGCTCAGAGGAACACTGGCTCAGAGCCATCGCTCCCTCCTCCCTCCGCTGAAACTCCCCCCTCTTTACCTCCCACCCCCACCCACCCTCCTCCCCGCCTCCCCGCTACAGCTGAGTGCTCCCCATGCTTCCCACCGCCAGGCGTGGTGATGTGTGTTTGTGTGTCTGTGGGCCTGTGCTGGAATGCAGCTTCCCCCTCGGCTGGGGCCTGTGTGTGTGTGTGTGTATGTCTGTGTGTGTGTGTGTGTGTGCACGTGTTCGTGTCTGTCTGGAATGATGCCTCCCCTTGTCTGTAGTGTGACGTCAGTACACACACAACAGGTCAGCTTAGGGCTAGGCAACATTCTGGGCATGTGTGTGTGCGTGTGTGTGTGTGTTTGTGTGTGTGTGTGCATGTGTGTGTGTGTGTCATGGGAGGGGGAACAGAGGAGGAGTCAGTTATTGGAGAGAGAAAAAGGAAAGAGGAGGGGCTGTTTGTGAGCAGAAGGAGGTTGACTGCAGGGAGTCACTGAAGCCAGTATGCGTGCATGCATGAAGGAATCATGAGTGTGTGTCAAGGGGTGGGGTTGTGTGTGTGTGTGTGTGTGTGTGTGTGTGTGTGTGTGTGTGTGTGTGTGTGTGTGTGTGTGTGTGTGTGTGTGTCTCGAGTGTGTCGGGTGACTTTCCAAATGAAATGGGAAGGGTAAAGAGAGTAAGGTTATTTCCTGGCGTGGAGAAGTGAACCTAAAAACACACACATAACCCACGCATGTGCGCTCGCAGTCATGCTGCAGCTTTCAGTCCAGTGCCATTAGTGCCCAGCTATTTTCATATGCAAATAAATTCTGTTCACTTTCAGCAACATTAACTTTCACAGTGGCTTTTTGTCTGTGCGCCGTGCTGCATTTACAGAATCTTTTCACTGCACTTTGTTCGGTTTTTTACCTTTTTCATTATCGCTTTTAATATTTGAGCTTTAATGGGAGGACAAACTTCTAAAAGCTGCTTTATCACCAAAGGATTTCTGGGTCAAAGTTCAGATTAAGCGAGAGAAACACATCTGCAGTTGAGTTTTGAATGTCATTTTAGCACTTTCTGCATGCGGATTTTGCATAAGAGCTGACAAACAGGCACTGCAATAATCCCTGTTGATTCTTTGTTCACTGAGCAATCTTTTAAAACAACACAGACCAGCTCGTTTTTATCAAGACTCGTTAGTGTTCTACCGTCTCAACTTACTCTATAGGTTTGTCATCAGAAAGATACTCAAGTGTAGCACACAATGGCTTTTCAATGGATCCCTTTACCTCCACGTATAGCTTGCGTGGCTCTACTGGGACAGACCTCTGCTAATTACACACATTAATTTCCAACCAGCTGTAATTTCATTCACACTAATGAACCTTGCACATGGATTGGGATAATGTATAGTTAATGTACAGATGGGAGACAGACTTAGCAGGCTACTGACCTATCCAGTGACAGAAATTTGTTGGATAAAGGAACAGTTCACCCAATACTACACAGGTGAAATTACACCTAATAGTAATTTTAGATTTAAGCGATAAATAGTTAAATATGACCAACATAGCTTGCTGTGGCAGATCAAAATTTTAATCATTATTTTTTTTACTTGTATTATCTCCAAAGGACAATGATATTATGATTATAATATTATGATACTTGTTAAGGTTTTGGACGGTAGTAGTAAAAAGAGTGACACACTGAGGTTGCTTCTGTTTGTATAGTAATTAAGAAGCTGCCACCAGGAGCCATTTATCAAGACTTAGTGCTGATACTGGGAACACAGATAAACAGCCGGGCAAAATCCACCTATCAGCAGGGAGAACAGCTGAAATATCCTGGCACTAAACAAACCCCTCGTTTAAAGAACAACTTCCCGTTTTTGTACCAATTAAATGACGTGAAGTATTACAGATGTTGGACAGCGTCAGGCAGACTGTTTCTCTCAGGTCTAGAGCCACAGGTCGCAAGGGGAAAATGTGCATTCCCTAACCGGTTGGCGAGTGGTTGCCAGATGTTGATGGCATGATCTGGGAAACTAAAACCCTAGTCACACACGCCTAGAGACTGGTCGGTGACCCCCTGGCAACTGCAGGTCATCAGGGATAAATGCGTATTTCTTCACCAGTTGTTGGAAGTCGAAAGGTGAAATTGGACGCAAAGAGGTATACAGTGCTGCACCAAGAGCCTCCTTGTGAGTGCTTTGGTTGCTAGCAGGTTGCCCATAGTTTGCATGAAAGACGCCAACCTGACTGCAAACACACAGCAACTACTCTCCAAACAGAGGCACAAACCGGAAATGAAGAATTTTCACCTCAAAGTAAAAGTTGTAGCTTTTGAAACGTAGTGGCTGCAGTAGTGAGACACAGCGTTTAAGCTGTGTACACACAGGAAGTAATTTGCTTTTGATTGATTGATTCACTCCAGGCTCTGGTTGCCTAGGTAACCTTCCAATTTATTTACTATCAGTTCATATGTCATTCTCACTGGTAATTATTTCAATTGCTCACCTGGAAGTTGAGAAACGATTATCCCACCTATTTCCTGCCACCGACGGCCATTTCACCCGTAGTCACTTGAAGCCGTGAAATGTCATTCATTTTCTGTGGTTCCATTGTGGACTTTGAAGGCGAGGACAGCCTCAGGAGGTCATCAGCTAGCGTTCTCTTAGTGGCCTATCCCAAGCCCAGATAAACTGGAGGAAGGGCATCCGCCGTAAAATCTGTGCCAAATCAATATGCAAATCCATCCATTGTGCTGAACCATTGGGAACTAAGGGAGCAGCCAAACGTGCCTCCTTCTTCCAGTAGAAGTTATGGAGTGTTTGCAGGTAAACTGGCATCTTCCATGCAAAATGCAGGCGACCTGTCAGGCAGCAAAGCAATCACAAGGAGGTTTTTGTCACCAATTTCACGTAGCAAGTGCCAGCAACCACACGGGCACTACACATTTTCTTGGTGGGTGGTTGCCAGATGATCGCCAACTGGTCTCTAGGCATGTGTGACTGAGGTCTAAGCTACCCAGATTGGTGGCTCCAGCTTGATATTTACTGTAAAGGCAAAGAAACAAGCTTTTACAGACTTTTCATGTCTCCACTTCATTTTTTTCAAACACATAATGATCCAGTGCATTGGAGGTGGTCACTGGCAGGTTTATTTACTTATTAAATACACTCAGGCTAGTTGATTATCCCTGTCACCTAGATGAATAAATCTGTTCCCTAACACATTTTTGCCATGAATAATTATTATTCTAATTAATATTCTGCTAACACTCTAAAAATTGTTCTATTTGCCGTGGATTATCCAGTTTTTTGTCTTGTCTCAATCCCGCCCATGAACTGCGGTTTCGCTGTCCTCCTGTGCCGGTCATCTTCCTGAACGCCAACCTTTGGGATCCGTCAACAGAGCAGTAACACCATCTCTGTCTGACAGGCCCAATCCAGCAAAATTAGAATCCATTTTGAAAGTGATAGTTAGAAAATTGCAAGTCATTCCTGATGTACCGCGTGGCAACGAAGTGGCAGCAGCCCAGTAGTCGACTGTCATTTCAACCGCCAGCTGATGACAACTCCAATCACCCACACATCCATCAGCGTGCGCACACACTCGCGCATAGACACAAACGCACAGGCATGCACATATACTTTCCTTCCCATCCCTATGATTAACATTCAGATTTTGCTGTCAGAATCTCAAACGGAAGTAAAAGTATTGAAATTCATAGAACACCTCAGAACATTCATTTATGCTTATGTGTGTCTGTCGGGATAAGCATTCGGACTGGGAGTGTGTGTGCGCGCGTGTGTGTTGGTGCACAAATGCGCACGTGCAAATGTGTGGGTGATGAAAACACACCCGGGGAGGAAAAAGACTTTTTTTGGTCCACCAGTGGGTTTGCGGCATAAATATGGCTGCCCCTGGAGCTCAGTTGTGTTATTCCAGCCTGTCGCATACCTAGGACACACACACACACACACATGCCTGGAGCAAGGTCTCCTGCAGAATAGCTCTGATCTCTGTTTATAGTCTCTGTATGGGTTCTTCCTTATAGGACCACACACGCATGCACTTATTGTTACTCACACAGGCCTACCCTTTAAGATGCCGAATAGCCTTGTGTATGTCTTTGTAGACTTATTAATCGGCCCAGTTCAAGGAGCTGCGACGTAGGAAACGCTCCTTTAACTGTGGGTGGGATGGAGTGTTAGAGGTGGGGGCTGCCCAACAGTTCTCGCCCCTTTTCCAACCTTGTACCATGGCTTGGCTTTTCTTCAGTTGCAGTTCAGACCTTTCAGTAGGGCCTCTCATTTCAGTCCAACCAAACGGATTGGATTCCAGTCCAATAGCCTTTTCTCTGTGAGGTTTAAGCGGGCTATCTTTGGTCAACATAAAGTAGGATCCCATGTTAAAGCTCACACTGCTGCAGGTGGTCCCCTCCGGATCAGAGAAGCTCTACCAGGGCAGAGTCGGATTTAGGTGTTGCTCTCTGTCTGTCTGCAGCCCATGAGGTAATTTGATTAATGTGCAAGGCTAAAGTGAATCTGTGCAAGCGAATGGGCCCTAAATATCTATTTGCTCTGGCTGGTTCTCCCTCTTTGCTTTTGTTGACTTGCTTTCACACCAGCCCATTTGTTTCATCTTGGTTTTTTTTGTTTTTTTTGTTTTTTTTGGGGGGGGGGGGGTCCATTCAAATCCAACAATTAATAAGAATAAATCACACACAAAA
>JAVDPK010001680.1:177412-204216 GCA_034780415.1 Cichlasoma orientale
TCTATCTATCTATCTATCTATCTATCTATCTATCTATCTATCTATCTATCTATCTATCTATCTATCTATCTATTTGTCTATTTGTCTATTTGTCTGTCTGTCTGTCTATCTACACACTCATTCTCACTCAGTCTTTCACACACTGTCCTTGCCTCTTTCCTCAGTGTTTTGGGCCAAGTGTGATTTCACCAGGGCGGTCAGAAGGGGTTTCTAGGGCAACCTCACAGAGGCCTTGTTCTAAAAATGGCCGCCATGGTTACTTTGAAAGCCAACACTGGGCTCTTGAACATGCACAGAAAAGAGCCCCGAGTACCACTCGGGGAAGAAAGCTGGGTGGACTGGGTGAGGGGGAAACCAGGCTCTTTAATAGCTAGCACATGAGACATTGAAGGTTTCATACCCACCCAACCAGGAGTCAGGGGAGGTGTGTGTGTGTATGGGTGTGGGTGTGTGTGTGTGTGTGTGTGTGTGTCTAAACAGTAATATCCCTGTACTCAGCGCTTGGCTAAATTAAAAGGGCATTTTTGGCGTGGGGGGCAGGTTTTGGTGCCCAGACGATTGGACGGGGAAAGGCGAAACTCATTACCTACCCATCTGTCAGAGAGTGAGAGAGAAAGAGCTGTGGGAATGTGGATGGAGGGAGGGATGGATGAAAAGGGCTTGGAAGAGGAGAGATTGAGAATGCCTATTAAAGCAAGGGAAACACGACAGAATTTTGCTTTTAAACGTGTAAGTCTTTTATCACTGTTCAGGTTTTCATACTCCATGTGTTTTGATTCCAAAAAGTATCCCTGTTAATTTTCTCTGTGAGAAACAAAAACATTTGCTGAAAAAAGTGTAGCTGGTTTTACAACTGTCTGATAAATGTGTGTGTGTGTGTGTGTGTGTGTGTGTGTGTGTGTGTGTGTGTGTGTGTGTGTGTGTGCATACACATTTGTGTGTAAGAGTGTATGCGATTGTATCAAAGGTTCATTTTTTGAGCTCTCTCAGCCCCACATGTTTTTGATGTTCTCTCTTTCTCTCCCCTCTGTGGACCAGGGGCTACTCTCAAAACACAAGCGCCCCTCTCTCTCTCTCTCTCTCTCTCTCTCTCTCTCTCTCTCTCTCTCACACACACACACACACACACACACACACACACACACACACACACACACACACACACCTACGAACAGACTAAATGTAGCAGCAAGTATTACAAACCTTTGTTCATTTGTATGTTGTTGTACAGCTTGATAAGTTAGCTTTCCGCTCTACAACCAGGTGCGCCATGTAAGCCTTTTTGTCTAGTTTAAGATTGTCTCAGTGCAGCTCTGTCTCTCTCCGTCTCCCACAGCTGGAGACATATAGGCTTTGATCACTGCAGATGCGAGTGGTTGCCATATTTGATCCACACTCAATCTTCTGTGGATATTGTTAACAAACACGTGTTTCCTCTGCCAGCTGGCTTTCAGGATGGAAACGCATATCTCCATGGCAGTGTTGTGCTGTGTTAGATTCTTGCAGCCAGCACTGCTTAGTTCTGATAATGCAAGGCAAAAGGGCAACCATCACAAGACACTGCTCTTTCTGTTTTACAGATTGCACTCATACTCATGCTAATGGAGCTTTTTGAATTTTTTTATTGATAGATTTATATTAGGATTCTCAACCAAGGGAGCAAGCCCCTAGTGGACATATCAGCTCAACCAGGACAATAATAGCACAGCGACACAAACGTAAACAATGGAGGGAGGAGAGAGATGCGGGTGCCACCTGTTGAATGTAACTAATAAAGTAACTTGTAATCTCGATTAGTTACTTTCAAAATCAAGTAATCAGTAATGTAAGTTACTTTTTAAAGGAGTAATCAGAAATCAGATTACTTTTTCAAGGTAACTATGCCATCCCTGGTTATTATTAACTAAATATATGGATAAAGAAATAAAATTGTTAGCAAAAAATAATGAAAAGGGTTGAAATAGCTAGCTAAAATTATAAATGAGTTTAAAATGAGGAGCTAAAGGCATGTCTTGTTGAAATAGTGAGATAAAAGTATAAATAAACAGTTGAAATTGTTAGCTAAATGAATGGTTTGAAATTATTGGGTAAAGGCATGGCTTGCAATTGAAATTGTTTATCAAATGTGCTGATTAACAGTTAAAATATCAAGAAAGGTACAAATAAACAAATGAAATTGTTAGCTAAAATAATGAAAGTGTTTGAAAAGCTCAAATGTTTTGAAATTATCAGCTAAACACATATTGCATTTGAAATTAGTAGTTACATTTATTAAAACATAGTTGAAATAGTGAAATCAAAGTTAAATAGGCGGTTGAAATGTAGGGTAAAATTATGAATTAAGAGTTTAAAATGATTAGCTAAAAGCATGCCATATAATTGAAATTGTTAGCTGACAGTTAAAATGATTAACAGTTGAAATATTGATAAATAGATAAAGGTATATAAAAAATGTTGAAATTGTTAATTGTTCTTGCTAAAAAGAAGGGATGAACTGTTGAAAATGGTCATCAAAGACAAAGTTGTTTTTTTTAAATTCACCTGCTTTGTTATTGTACACAGCACAAAGAAAGAATGAACTCTAGTTTGACCTCTGTTTAGCTTTCCTGTATAACCCTCAACTCATTTCCATCTATATCCTATAAAATATTCAACTCCTGCCCCTCCCTTCATACCAAATGAAGAGGCCCAGAAAACACTTTGATATATGCGTTAATACATGCTTGATATCCCATCGATGTGTGCGCTCAGTCCTTTGATAAACATATTAAAGATATGTATGTCTTTGCCTCGTCCACATGAATTTCAGAGTTCTCTCC
This sequence comes from Cichlasoma orientale, assembly GCA_034780415.1. NCBI lineage: Eukaryota > Metazoa > Chordata > Actinopteri > Cichliformes > Cichlidae > Cichlasoma > Cichlasoma orientale. The sequence continues at coordinate 180,232 of JAVDPK010001680.1, forward strand.
TGAGCGCATAAATGCATTCATAAGCTACTCCCGGTCTCTCCTAACCACTCCCATTATTAATAAATGCATGATCTCACGCTGTGTCTCAGTGTGTGCGTGTATGCACACACGTGTGTCTCTTTCATATGCTCATGAGTGTGTGTTTTAGACCACTGCCGGGGACCCCCACCTGGCTCATTCATATTTATTCTCGAATAATGACTAACCACGCCTCTGGATGGTGCAGTCAGGACAAGATCAAACATTATATTCAAATGAGAGCCTGTATAATTCATACTGGAAAAGTCAAACTCACTGCACACTTCCTTATCTCTTTCTCAATTCCTCTTGCTTGCTGTGGATCAGCAGTTTCCTGCATCTAGATTTCTGTCAGGCCCATTTAGTTTCACTCACAGTAATGGTAGTAGACTGCAGCTGGTCCTGATCATACCGATAAGAGAACATGGGGCTTTTGGCAGGTGACTGCAGCTGAGTGAGACTGTTTAGCATAACTCCATCCTAAGTTTATTCATTCTTTTAGACAATATGTACAGTAGTGTAATTTAATAAAGGGCACACTTAGTGAACTAAGTAATCCTATTCCGTTATAATACAAACCGTCTTCCTGTTGCCTCCGTGTGTAGACCAAACAACAACCTTCTTGAATAAAAAAAAGTAATCCAAAGCACAAGTGCCAGAAGCTGAACTTCCTTGAATGGCTACTTTAGAGGTGCTTCGTAAGTGAGTAAGTCTCCATAGCATGTAAAACGCCCAGCTTTAGAGCTTACAGCTTTAACCAAACAAACAAAAAAGCTTTTGTCTCTATAGACAACTGTATTTTTTTTAGTTGCTCATTTGAAATGTATTAAGGCTTGAAGTTATGCATTATTAGGGATGTGGCAACTTTTAGCAACTAGTAGAAGCCAACAGTCTCATCTAGTTTTTGCTTATACGGTGCTTTACCCGCCTTCCCGAATTCTTATTTTTTACGTATTTATTACACTTACATGTTTCAGATCATCAAACAAACGTTAATATTAGACAGTGATAACCCAGATAAATACAAAGTGCAATTTTTTAAATTATTTTATTTATTAAGAGGGGAAAAAAAGCTTTCCAAACTTACCTGGCCCTATGTGAAAAAAACAAAATTGCTCCCCCATTGACAAATCATGATTTAACTGTGAATAAGCACATTTTTTGGAAAGCTGTGTTCAGTTTCACTAACCACACCAGGCCCTGATTACTGCCAGACATGTTGAATCAAGAAATCACTTAAATAGAACCTGTCTGACAAAGTGAAGTAGGCTAAAAGATCTCATAGGGCAACACATCATGCTACGATCTAAAGAAGCGGCTGAGAAACAAAAGAACCATGGGAGACTTCCGAGGTGAAAACCACTGCTGACCAAATAGGGTCCTCTCACATTTGCCAAAAAACATCTTGATGATCAACAAGACTTTTGGGAAAATATTCTGTGGACTGACTAAACAACAGCCAAACCTTTTGGAAGCTTTTGTCCAGTTACATTTGGAAAACTAACACATCATTTCATAAAAAGAACATCATACCAACAGTCAGATATGGTGGCGGTAGTGTGATGGTCTGGCTCTGCTTTGCTGATTCAGAACGTGGACCATCTCCAGTTGAGAAGCTTTGGCAAGACCGTAAACAGGCTGTTGGTGCTCAAAAACCCTCCAGTGTGCCTGAATTAAAATAATTCTGCAAAGAGGAGTGGAGCAAAATTCCTTCACAGCAATGAGGAAGACTCATTGTCAATTATCGCAAAGGCTTGATTGCAGTTCTTGCTGCACGACCAGTTATTAGGTTTAGGGTGTGGTTACTTTTTTACATAGGGCCAGGTAGGTTTGGATTATTATTTTTTACCTTGAATTAAAGAAATCATCATTTAAAAATGGCATTTTGTTTAATATTAAAATTTGTTTGATGATCTGAAACCTGTGTGACAAAAAAAGGAAGGGGGGCAAATACTTTTCTCACAGCACTGTGCGCGATCTCTTCTGGCTTCAGTAAGCAAGACAGAAGCAGCCAAAATGCAAAATGCAAGGCTTTAAAATGTGAATCCATAAACCAGTGGCTGGTGTCATGGTGGATACAGCCATCTTTTGTATACAGTCTATGACTAGTCGTGTGATGTTTTGCTTGACTTGATGTTTTAGTTGTAAAGACAAAAACAGGAGGACAAGGATTAAAACACTTTCCTAAAAAAAAAAGCACGTTCTCTTTTGTTTCTATCTTTTTCAGGCTTCCATCTGAGCGGCACAGTGACGGACCCTGCCACCCCCTCGTCCCCGGAGCTCGTATGCAGTGTCAGCGTCAGCTTTGATCGTTGCAAGATCACGGCGGTAACATGCACTTGTGGAAACAAGGACATCTTCTACTGCGCCCATGTAGTGGCGTTGTCGCTTTACAGAGTACGGAAACCAGAACAGGTCAAGCTACACCTGCCTATCTCAGAAACCCTCTTCCAGATGAGCAGAGACCAGCTGCAGAAGTTCGTCCAGTACCTGATATCAGTGCACCACACGGAGGTGCTGCCTACTGCGCAGAAACTGGCTGATGAAATTCTGTCACAGAACTCGGAGATCAATCAGGTCCACGGTGAGGAAATGCGTGTGTGTGTGTGTGTGTGTGTGTGTGTGATAGTGTCTTTGCAAGGTAATGGGCATGTTTAAGATCACATGTGGGTTTTAACGGCCTCTACATGCGCACGTATTGACCGTGAGGGGAAAGTGAAGAGTGGCAGGATCAATGTTACTCATTAATAAGAGCCAGACAGTAAGGAGAGATTCTGTGCCTGTAATCAACACTATAGACCTGTTCTTTACCTCTGAGAGAGAGAGAGAGAGAGAGAGAGAGAGAGAGATAGCAATGCAGAGATACAGATGAAGAGGTTAGCATACAGATTTGTGTATCTCTTGTTATCGATGCTGTACTTGCTGTTTACCTAGATGAGGTACGCATCAAGTTTAAACAGAAGGGCAAACAACTCAGAAAGAGAAAGCAAGGATGCATAAAAAGGTATGAAAAAGCCTGGATGCGTTTTTTTTTTTGTGTGTGTGTTACTGCTTTGTAACTGGAGAGGTGACGATGAAGGCAAACAGAAGTCACGGAGAGATGTCCAGAAATAACGGGACACGGGAAACGGACTTGACAAAGGGAACCTGAGAAGGAGGGCCAAAAAAGAAGAGAGGGAACAGAAGAGGTCAAGTCTTTTGTGAATCAAGAGATCTGTCAACGAGCCATCGATAACTCTGCAAATGTGAACTAGCGCGCGTTAGCAGAGCCAGTCCTGTTCAGATCCTCGGTTTGAGTGTCACCTTGGCTACTTCAGCTGCACGTGTTTACCCTTTATACTTTATGAGAATTATAAAGAATCCAAAAGAGGACAGAGCGCTGGGAAAGGCACTTTTAAAATTCAGTATTGTTATTGCATGTATTTAACCAAGTCAAACAAATATAACTTTGATGGCACAAATGGGATTAATCTGTTTATTCAAAAATGCAGTTTAATTATTGAGGACGGCGCTAATAAAATTATACTATATTAAAATAATGCAATGGCAGCATGTTTGTCTAGCGTTATGATCAGATCATGTTACTGAATGGTTTTGCTGATGTGCTCTCTGTAATGGTATAGAAATGTAACACTGTACTGCCTCCAGTACTAGTATTGCACTTGCAGGAGGTTGTTGTAGTTGTAAGCTTCTGGGGACAAAAATAAATGTCTTCACAGGTGTACACAGGTGAGTTACCCTGTCAGTCTTTTTTGTTACCTGGCTAATAATTGGGTAATTATTGTAAATTAAGGTAAAAACGAGCATTCTGTTTTTGTGCTTTTCAGATATAAAATAAAACTGAACTCCAGAATATTCTACACCAATAATACAATAGTATTAATTAGGATAAGAGATAATCAGGAAAAAATGCTGTGGCCTTATGCAATTTATAAGACATGAAGTGTCTGTGTGTGTGTAGGGGCCCCGGACCCCACAGCAGGAGCTAGTGTGGATGATGAGAACTGCTGGCACCTGGATGAGGAGCAGGTTCAGGAGCAGGTCAAGCTCTTCCTGTCCCAGGGAGGATACCACGGCTCGGGCAAGCAGCTCAACCTGCTCTTCAGCAAGGTCAAGACCCAGGAACACTCCCTCATTCACGTACAAAACACAACAGCCCTCATACAGTACATACCATCCCTGCCAGTCACGGACACCTTCACTTCTCTCCCTTTGTCTTCCTACAAGAACAAACGGCTTCTTTTATTAAGTACTTTCTCCTTCTTGTTTGTGCACTTCCATCAGAAACACGAATGAAAGATAATACAGGGAGCGCATACACTGAAGGGCATGCTGTCTCTGAACTAGAGCTAATTGCGGGAGGGAGAGAAACTGTGAGATTAAGAAAAAAAGAGAAAGACAGGTATAGAAAGGCGAACGCTTGCACTGTATGCCGCTCTGTACCCATGATTAAATGATTACATGAGAGACGTGCCGTTCGCTCTGTTGCCTGGTATTACAGTAGCAGAGCTAGGCCAGCATTAATGCGCTGTGTGCTATGTAAAGACTGCAAGCCAAGGCCATTATCATCCAGCTTGCACGGCTTTTAGAATATCTCTCAGCTTCATGCTCTTTGTTGCCTGTTATATTCATTTCGGCGCACGCACACGCCCACTGACAGCCACATATATGCTTACATAGACGCACACACCCACGTCGAGAGTCATGTACACACTTGTACTTACGCAGAGCTGCCCTTAAATCTAAAATACACAACCACTGTATTTGAAGTTGTAAATCTACTGTAAGTGTCCGTGTATGTGTGTGTGTGTGTGTGTTTGTCTCCACACGTAATTTGTGTGCACATGTCCACGATTGTCATGGGCGCAGTAAAGTTGAAATTCACTGTTTTTGGTTTTTATGGCATTTCACTGAAAAATACCCCCCCCGTCTTTAGAAGTAGCAAATCAGATTAATATTTGATATTCCCGCACACCCAAGTGTTTACGCTTCCTCCTAGAAGAAGTTGCTGACCACCGTAGTTTACAATAAACGAGTCCCTCTTGTGATTAGCGCTCCTCAGAAAAATATTCCACTCAGAGAAAGTGAAGTAGAGAAAAGAAAACTCTCTGCTGCTCTTTATGCACAAGGAAAAAATATATTTTTCTTGTAATTTATTTTCTTGAAATTGGATTCTCGTTCCTTTCTCAGTGCCGCGTTGTATCGTTCTTTTATCATTCTTTTTTTTTTCGTGCTGTCGTGTGTAACGAATGGATTTTCTTAGTGGCCTCTAGTTTCAAAGAATATTAAAACCTCAGGTGAAATCACAAAACTATTTAGAAGACATGAATGGTTATTCAGTTTCCATGTCAAGATCTGGAATTTTTTTTTTTTTTTTTTTTAAAAAGGACAAGGACAAGCAGAGCGAGTGCTTAAAACAACGTGCCAAAAAAACAAAACATGGCCAGAATGAGAGGAATTTTGTCAGAAGAGCCATCGCAGAGTTGTATCCTCTGAGTTGTGTTAGGTAGCCTCAAACCTGATTTGATGGTGCGGGGTTTTCAGTATACATGCAGTAACTGTGAAATTAGAATGGAAGCATTTCTGTATGCCACCCCGATGCAACAGATTACACACAGCAGATATAAAAACGTGAAGTAGCCGGCAATCTTAAAACGTGCCAAACATGTTTTATGCCATACCGCGGCATAAAAGTTGGTTTCTTCATCGATTTAAGCTGCATACGCGTCATAAATATTTCAGTGCACGCTCGCTGTTAGGACGGCGCTCTGCTTGTGTTTTCACTGCTCTTTGTTCATCAGCTGGTGTAAACTACATGTGTGCGCGCCTCTGTCCCTCTCGTCTCCTCCTCTAGGTGAGGGAGATGCTGAAGATGCGTGACTCCAACGGAGCGAGGATGTTAACACTGATCACAGAGCAGTTCATGGCCGACCCTCGGCTGGCACTGTGGAGACAGCAGGGCACCACCATGACCGACAAGTACAGACAGCTCTGGGATGAGCTGGGTGAGAGGGAAAAACACACTGCACATGCACATACTGTCCTATAAAAGTGGCCGTACACAGACGCGCACACATCTCTTTCCCTAGTGTGCTAGGGGTAATCGAACAACACACAGACTCGCACTCAGACACACACACACACTTGTCACTGACAACCCAGTCACTTTCTCACTGTGACTGGTGGTGTATAAAAAGTGTCTTTGTGAATTACAATCCATTTAATGCATCACGCTGCACCGCGTCAAAACCCTAAATGTTATAACCTCCGCCATGTTTTCAAACCCATCCTATTATATATTTAGTTGATGTGACAGAGGGCTGCCCGCCATGCTCTCGCTTGGTTTGATATACCTCGCAGTTCTTTTGACAGACGCGCTGTACCTACTGCAGAGCACATTCTCACAAACCACAAAACCAACAAGCCCATCACCAGGACAGCAGTCGCGTTGTCTCCCGTCTTTGTTGTTCTTTCTCTAATGTCTCGGTTGCTGCTGCTACTGTTCTTGTTGTTGTTGATGATGTTCGTTTTCTCCCTTTGGTCTTGTTCTGCACTTTGTGAGGACAGCGCAGTGATCTCATCTGTTTCAATCCCACGTATTTTTGGAAGTGTGTGTGCACAGTCTCTTTGAAGTCCACACTTCAAAACCTTCTTCCCAAGTCCTTATCACTCCCCCTGATGTGTGGTAAATGCTGCCTCTTGGCGCTGCTCTCTTTCTCCCTTTCTCTCTCTCTCTCTCTCTCTCTCTTTCCCGCGCTCTCTCTTTTGTCTTTCTCCTCTTTGAGTTGCAGCTACTCCTCTCCTCTAGAAACAAAGCCTTGCCTCATTCACTTGTCCTCACCCATGTCTTCTCGTCCAAATCATCTGCGCTCCCGTTTCATTTTCTTCTCCCTCTTTTTATACTTCGCCTCTCCACTGTTTTCTTCTCCCTTCTTATTCTGTCTGCGTCCTTGCCTTCGTCCTTCCTCCCAAACTCTCTGTCTGCACACACACATGCATCTGTAGAATACAATCACACATACACACACACACACACAATCTAAGAGTGTACATATCTCCTGGAGTCTTGAGAGTAAAATCCCCGAATGTGCTCGTATCCCCAGAGACGTAGCCACTTTTCATATTCTGTTTGTTCCAATTTACTCTAAAATGATGTGTGTGCAGTCAGCGTCGCTTCGGGGACTAGTCAAGTTCTCTGTTTTCACAGAGTTTTGTATTCCAGTGCAAGATGGCGGCAGCACACAAAATGTGCTCTAAAAGAACGAGAAACAATGTTAGGATGTAAAAACAGCCTCAAGCTTTCAATCTTACACGATATCTGTATTAAAGGTATTTTAAATCTCAAAAGACGCACTTTCTGGCTTTGTATGACTCAGTGCTTACATCACTGTTACAAACTGAGAAGTAGGACGGGTAACTGAAGTGGCATGTGTGTGTGTGTGTGTGTCCAGGTGCCCTGTGGATGTGCATCGTACTGAACCCCCACTGTAAACCGGAGCAGAAGTCATCGTGGCTGCGCCAGCTGCGCAGATGGAACAGTGTGGACGTTTGCCCCTGGGAGGACGGTAACCACGGCAACGAGCTGCCCAACCTCACCCACTCACTGCCTCAGGGTGCCCATGGCAACCAAGGTCAGAGATTGACAAGTTTAGTATGTCTGTCAATAACACATTTATTTGTCATGACATGTGTCTCGCAGTCTTACAGGTGAGAGGTGACGCTTGTCAGAGCTGTGATGCTTCCGAAATTTGTTGTGCAGGAATGGCGTTTTGCAGCTTTCTTTCCTGTAGATTTAGTCCGTGCACACTGTTGCTGTGGTTAGCGCCGTCGCCTCACAGCAAGAAGGTCCTGGGTTTGAATCCAGGCTGGGGCCTTTCTTTGTGGAGTTCTGTGCATGTTCTCCCAGCGTCTGCATGGATTCGGTCTGGGTAGTCTGGCTTCCTCCCACAGTCCAAAAACATGGGGATGGGGTTAGGTTGCTGATTGCTGATTCTTAATTGGCCGTAGGTGTGAATGTGAGCACGAATGGTCATCTGTCTCTGTCCAGGGTGTACCCTGCCTCACGTCCTATGAAAGCTAGGATAGGCTCAAGCCCCTGGTGACCCTGTGTTGGACAAGTGGAATTAAACGCTCTCTTTTCACAATCAATACAAAAATGAACCAGGAAACAGAAAAATATATATTTTTTTAAAAAAATCATGAAGTCAGCATAGAAGTTCAGTTTCATATTGATGTGGTTCATATTCAGTGTATTAAAAATGAATTAAAAATTGTAAATCAAAGAACTCCTGCCTCACTGTAAGAGGGCTCAGGAGCTTTGACTAAAGTATGTGTTCGCATTTCAGTCTTTGTCTATCCAGTATTTGTCGTAAATGATCATTTCTCACAGGCTGCAAACATTCTAAGCTGACAGATCCATGCATGTCCAGCATATTTCCCCTCTTTAAGAGCAGCCTTCTGTTTTGTTCTGATACGCATGTTGCTTTCATACAAAATAGACAGAACAAGAAACAGAGAACAACCACATCAAGAATAAATCCAACACAACAACGAGAAGTACAATTCAATATGTTAACACAACAACTGCAAAAACACAATAATCTTCCTGTCCCACATACTTGCCGTGTAAATCCGGTCTGCTAGAGTCAAGAGGAGGTCGTTCTGGATTGCTTATTTGCTTTCTGACTTTAAAAAAGCGCAGCAGATTTTCTGTGGTACAGAAGCCAGTTCAAGCTGCCAATCTTCCAAGTGATGGTTATTTTTGTTTTGCGGCAATTATGCTAATGCCTAAAAATTAAGATATTGAAATGCTAGGGGCTGTCTTTCAAGGCAAAAAAGTCAACAGATTACCTAGCGTGTGGGCTTTATCCATCTTTTTGTCACCTCACCTCACCTTTCCTTCTCCTTCTCGTCCTTCTGCTTCAGAGATGCGCCCCCACAGGACCGTGTTCACGCGAGCCATTGAGGCCTGCGACCTGCACTGGCAGGACCGGCACCTGCAGCACATCATAGCTAGTGACCTCTATGCCAACTACTGTTACCATGACAACCAGGAGGGCTCTCTGTTTGACTCACGTGGTTGGCCCTTATGGCATGGTGAGTCTGTGTTTGTATGTAGGTGTGAGTGAGCACGTGTCAGATAAGTTATTTATACACAGTGAGCTGCACTGAGAATGTCCAGGAGCCGAGGGAAGAGTGTCGGTTTTAAAACTTCTGTCTTTCCCTCAGAGCACGTCCCAACGGCCTGTGCCAGGGTGGACGCCCTGCGTTCGCACGGTTACCCGAGAGAAGCCCTCCGACTGGCCATCGCCGTGGTCAACACGTTACGAAGGCAGCAGCAGCGGCAGCTGGAGCACTTTCGTCGGCACAAGAAAGGTGAAACCCAAATGCAGTCATTAGGCCTGTTTTTATTCTCAGTCTAGTACAGCATTATTGCAAATTCTCTAATTACATGCAAATAACACAAGCTTGCAGCTGTGCTATATATAAAATGCACAGTAATGTCAAAGGGAAATTTAAAAAAAAGGAGCCTTTCCCCCAAAAAACTTGATTATTAAATAATCATCTTTATTTTAGTTCCCTTAGCCTATAAGACATGCTTTCACTTCCTGTGTGTAGTTTTGCATCCATAACGTTTCATCGCGATATGGCTTTTATTGATTTTTGGTAGTTTATGGCACTTATTATTGCTGTTTCCTAATCACATATGGATGATAGCTCTGTAGTTTTCTCTGTGGCTTTAAGGCATGGAAGAATAAAGATGAGGTCTTGCTGGGACAGACAGTGGTTATATCTGTTATATCTGCTTTGTCCTGTTTTAGAGTTACTCCATAAAGGCCATACTTCCATAACAAACATGGAGGGCTGGGTGGGACATCCTCTGGATCCCATTGGCACCCTGTTCAGCACCCTAACAGAGTCAGGACGAGTGGGCGAGGAGGGCTCCAACACCTGCTTAGACCTCTCAGGTACTGCTGACTTATGGGAATTGGCCTCTTAAGTAGAGAAAGATTCACCCAGACACATAATATAAAGCTATGCTAACATAAATCCAGAAAGATCATACAGTGTCTTCAGTGAATGATTTATTCATCCCACATCCTTGTACGATTCCTTTGTCATTTATATGATATATGCTGATTTTGCTAATGACTGTCTACAAGGAAAAATTATCTACTACATACAAACAAGTATAGCAACTCATGAAAGTCCAGAAGCCTTTGTATAATTTAGCACAGATGCTTGACTTGTATTCCACTGATTTATAACATGGAATCGAAAATATATTATTCATATCTTGTTGATTACAATAGAGCAATTTTTAGTCTATGCAAAGCATAGTCTAAGTGTAGCTTCACCTTCATTCTCTTCGTCTTAGGCCTCCTCATGTTTTGCAAATTCTCCTCGCCTACTCTCTGTGATTGCTCTGTCCCTCAGTGCGTCTCCTGCTTACAGAAATAGCCCTCTCCTCTGAGGTAGAGCAGCGAACAGAGGAATGCTCCTGAGGGGCTGATCTTTATTTTGGGTGGTCACTGGATTCAGACCTGCATTGTGTGACGGACAAAGTGTTTTTTCACAGGAGACAGACAAATCTATTGTCCAGCACCTCGGAGAATTACACGGACATTCATAGCCAATTTATGCTGACTCACTTCTTCTCTCTGTGCCTCTTTGTCTTGCGTTTTTCCTCTTCGTAGATTGCTCCAGTGTTGTAAGCCGAGCAGACCTCCAGCGGATGCCCGTGCAGCGATTGCTGGGGGACGGCGAATCGTACGTGGCGCTCGCTGTGGAGACGGCTCTGATCGGCTTAGGCCAGCAGCGGGTGATGCCCGATGGGCTGTACGCTCAAGAAAAGGTGTGTCGCAATGAAGAGCAGCTATTGGCCAAGCTGCAGGAAGTGGAACTGGATGACTCCCTGGTCAAAATCTTCCGTAAACAGGCCGTCTTCTTGTTGGAGGGTAAGCGAGATAACAGAATATATTCTAAGTATATGTTTGTTTTTATTTACATTTTAGATGGTTGAGTGGGTTGTCCACTGCTTGCGTGCTCCTCCTGTCCACATGATAAAGCGTGCTTGGGCAGCACTGAACCACAACACGCTGATTGGGTGAATAAGAGTATTGTGAAGTTCTCCCCCAATTAAAGTTTAATAGCTTTTATAAGTTTAACCTGTTTGTTTCACTTCAGTTCCCTGCAGTCTCCACATATACAGATGCACACGCACGTGCGCGCACACACACACACACACACACACATATATATATATATATAGACACACCTCCTCCTCATTCCTCCTCTACCTCCCACACACCATGAGCCTACACATTCCTGCTAAAACAGGAAAATCACTTTTGACTCTGTCTCACTATTTATTATCCTTTCATTTTGTGGTGCAAATAGAGGCTGAGCTGCCCTGGGCCAGACCAAAATGAGCTCTTTACACAGCAACACCAGGGGTATTGTGTCAGCACACATATATCCGTGCACGCACAGCAATGTGTACATTTACAGGAGTGGAGCTAGAGCAGAATGAGGTTTGGTTATGGGAAAACGAGAAGGAGGAGGAGGAGGAGGAGGGAGGAGAGGTGGTGGCACATCCCTGAGGGCCCAACCCAGTCAAACTCTACTCCAGTCCCCACCCAAACCCCAACCCTGCTTCATCCCTGGCGCGACCACCCACCTCTGGCTCCGTTACTAATAGAGCACCAGGCTCTGAGGCCTCTCATGGTCCCTGGAGGCTGCAACCGCGCCACTGTGTGATGTGGTCTGTGGCTTAGAAGCCTGTTGGGGTTTAAAATAACCCACCAGAGATGAGGGGAAGCACAGGAAGAGGGGGAGGGAAGGAAGAGTGTGAGGCCAAGTATGCACCATATGGTTTTTGACGTCAAAGTTTGTTTTAATGCCGCGTGGCTTTGGTGCTTCCTGGCTAGAAGGGACAGACCAGATAAGCTGCTCATCAATGTGCAACAGAAAAATAATGACTTATGTGCGGCAGTATAAAAATATACTAATTGTATGGTGTATATTATAAAATATAACTTATATAAACAGATTTCTTCCTCCTGTGTGTTCCATAGCTGTAAAGGAGCCACTTTTCTGAGTGTGTATAAATAGTTTTGATGTGTTTTTGTTACAGCTGGTCCGTACTCTGGCCTTGGAGAGATTGTCCACAGAGAAAGTGTCCCCATGCACACCTTCGCCCGCTATCTCTTCACCTCTCTCCTACCTCACGACGCTGAACTGGCGTACAAAATTGCACTGAGAGCCATGCGGTAGGTCTCCTGTGTTTGTGTGGGCTTGTTTCTGTAATCATGTCAAAACCTTGTAAATCAGATTTTTACCAGCTGTGACAGCAAGTCTAGCATTGTTTTCACCTTGCGTGCGTGCGTGCGTGCGTGCGTGCGTGCGTGCGTGCGTGCGTGCGCGTGTGTGTGTGTCATCATGGCAGAATCTGATCCCGGGCACTTTCTGTAACTCCTACAAAAGCTTGTCAGCTGTTTATTTGTCTGTCTGTGGACGGATTTTGTGAGCTTGATGGCATCGTAAACATGCGAGGGACAGTCCTGAAACGTAACAGGTGTATTTAAGGTTTATGAGTACAGAGGAAAGGGCACTAGAAGTAGGGAGGCCATGTTCCACCCCCTGGACCACATTCCTTTTTAATTTATTATGCATTTTTACCTCCTGTTGGGAGTCTCAAATAGCATTTTTTGAGCTTTGGAGATATCCCGGTAATCAACAGGAAATGGGGGAAGATGATCAATGAAATTTATAAGCAAAATCACCATACACAAGCGCTGCGGCCTAAGCTTCATTTATGAGTAAAACGATCACTCTCATCTCGGTGCTGCAGCTCACTGAACAGCACAGAGACAGAGAGATGTGCGTCGCTCCAAGGGGAGCTTTTGTGGGAGAGAAAGACTGACAAGTACCATCCATAGTTTTTTTTTTTTGTTTTGTTTTTTTTTAAGAAAAAAAAAAGTTGCCAAATCTGACTACAAAGTTTTAATTTGGCACCAAATGTGGAGAACTGCACTGTGATGATCATGAGTGTGCTGTGAGAGAGAGAGAGCAGTGTCAGGCACCCAGCTGTGGTGTTACACATTTATACATTGAAAAAAAACAAATCCAAATCCTGAAACTGAATAACAAAGAGGCTTACCTGTGCAAAACACTAATATGTGAACAGCTGAACACTAGCGCGCACCCCAACTCCCTAAATGATATATCTTTTAGGGAGTTATTCTTTATACATCCTGTATAACCATAAAATATGTACATGTGGCTTATAAATGGTAAAATGGACTGGTGCTTATATAAAACTTTTCTACTCTGCGGACTTTTTACTACAAGCCACTCTTACCAAGCATTTTCTCAGTATCACGCGCACACTTACGGGGCAGTTATGGTTCAGTGGTGGTGGCGCGTTAGCAGTTTGTTGGCAGCTGGATTGCCCATCTATCTGCAGAGAATGATTATTGTCAGATCGGGGCAGCGACAAAAATATGTGGTACAACCGGTCTGTGGGCTACTCTTGCCTGTGCTGTTGTTGGTCTGTCAGTCAGTAGTTATAACATACAAAGAGCTGAAGTTAAACTGAGTGTTAAAAACAATGAGAAGTGTCTACTGCAGCCACTGACTGTACTTTTCATCCTGTATGTTTTTTTCACTCTTCTCCCATTCTTGGTAAACTCCGCTGTTGCTTACTTCCCTGTTCCGGCCCACTTGTCAAGCAGTCAGCATTCAACGGACGCGCAGTAACGTCCACGTCATGCACCGTGCAGTTGGGATTTCGGAGGACTGCACGGGCGCACTCTTCTGGTGGTAGAAAACCCCTCTCAGTAGGCTATCTGTAGGCTGTCCGCAGGCAAATGCCTCCGCAAATGCACACAACTGCGGTACCATAAATAAGGCCTCCAACTCCAGTGGAGGCACTGGGTGCTATTTGGGGTTCAGCAACCTTGCCGAGGACACTTTGATACGCGGACTGCACAAGCCGTCAGCCTTCTGATTAGCAGACGACCTGATCTGCCTTCCTTCTGTTTGTGATGATTTTCTTTGGAAGAATTAAAATCTGACGCATGGATTTAAAAAAATCTTCCCCCAGGTTTGGGGAAATGAAGCTTTTTAAAACAAACGACCACATTCAAACCTAAATAAAATCCCCTAAATATTACAAAATAAGTCCTCAAGCTTTAAAGAAATGTAACACATAGTCTGCAGCTTCGTGTGTGTGTGTGTGTGTTCGACGGGGATACCATGGTGTTTGTCAGTCTGTACGTTGTCCGTGTGATCTCTCTATATTAAGCTCCTGTGTGTATTCATCTGTGGACAATGTGGACATGTGTATGTGCGTTAATCAGTCTGCGCTGCTGTGTTTTGATGTTGTGACTAGTGGGAGCTGGATCAGTGAATATTAATTACATTAATGAGAGTATAATTAGTGTGGCTGTAATGAGGAGGAATCACACACACACACACACTCATATACACACGAAAACACATGCATATGCCGAGCCAACGGGGAGAGGACACAGAGGGGAAGATGTTTGTTGTGTTTCTACAAAGCTGAGCTTCGCGGAGTCCATCACTGTAAAACTGGCAATTGATTTGTGAGCAAATAAAAAAGCGATCCCTCTTCGTTTTCGGTTCCGTGATGTGTCACAGTCGGACAGACAGAGAACAAAAAGGCAAGAGACGCATCCCTCACACCTTCCTGCAGTTAACCGTTTAGGAGGTGGCGGGAAGTGAAATAACGTGCTCACGAAACCAAAACGAGATGGTTTGGATTTCTCAGTGTGGTTTCAAGGTTGCAAATCCAGCTGCTGTGTGTCCCTTCCTTCCCTCCAAACCCACGTCCCAAGCTTGTTTTCCCTGAGTCAGCCACTCCCTTCCCTCCCTTGCTACTTCCCTTTTCACCTTTTTTTTTTTGTTTCCTCCCCCCCACCTCCTCCATCCTCACTCCTTTGGCGTGAATGCGTCGATTTAGAATAATACGGCCACTTATGGGTGCTCCTGGGAGCCAGGGGTGTCTACTCAGCACATAATGAATGTGTGTAATGTAGCGTAGTGTAATGTGATAGCATATACCTCCCCGCTCCCACGGGACGGCGGACAGTTAAATATAGAGGAGGAGGTAAAGTAACCAGGGCTATTTTAATGGACCTATTATAACACTATCATTGATACAAGGAGAGAAAGAAAGTCTAGCTCTCGCTCTCTTTTTTACACACACACACACACACACACACACACACACACACACACACACACACACACACACACAATTTTCTCTTCCCACTTGCGTTCTCAATTTTTCTTCTCTGTCACAGTTGCTCTTAAAACAGCTTTTTTGTAAATGAGAGGAAGTCAGACTGCCTCCATGTGCACATGCATATCCGCAAGAGTATTTTAAAGTGCGTGTGTGTTTATGTGTCTTGGATGAGGTTAATTAAAGTGTGCAAGAGCAGCATATGCCGTGCAATGGCTCGACGTGAGCGGCCAACACAAAAACAGAGGAGCTGCCTACTAGTTCACGGGCTGCCCAGAATTTGACTGCAGCCACAGAAGAAGAAGAAGAAGAAGAAGAAGAAGAAGAAGTTCATTGCATCTCCGGAGACCGTGCTTATCTCAACTCTTTTGGAAGCCAAAGAAACAAATCCCAGTCGCCTGTTATCATATGAGATTTCCATATGAGATATGAGCCTTCCAATGCTAATGACTCTGTAATCCACAACCTTTGATCCTCTGCATAATCCATAATCTTTGAATATAAAGTACTCTGTATCATGACTGCCGTCTGAGGATAAGATAAGACGGTGATATAGCAACAGTGCTCTTAGGTAGCAGCCGTCATTTCAGTCAGGACCACTTTATTCAAAAGAAGATTATTATTTCCCGACGGGGGGGGAGCAGCAAGAGCCGTGGTTCACCACACAGCAGGTATTAGTGAGAGGACATCGACAGACTCGGCATGATGAGGAGGAGCTGGGATCAGAGTGGGCTGCAAAGCGGCTTGCAGAGGCATGAGCAAGACCTGAAAGCAAGCTAAAGCAGCTTCAGTTGTATACCCTATATAGGATTTTGCCAATAGGATGCATAGAAGGGCATCAGCTGATGTGGAGTGGCATTGAGTTCTACTGTTAAGAGCTAATGTGCTGTAATTGTGGACTGCCTTAACCAGTGCTTTGGTCGTTTTTTTTTCCTTTGGGCTGCACGGTAACACACTGTACTTTTTTTTTTTCATAATTTCTCACATTTTTACATGACTTTCAAATTAAGACGCTGTCCCTAGTTACCTTCTGCTACACCGCACAGTAGTTACCATCTGTGTCCAAACACAGCTGTAAAGAACCACCACCGCACACACACACACTCTCACACACTGTGGAGTTAAGCTCGCTTGGTTCATGTACATGTTTTTATTGTATTATAACAAATGTATTGCGCAATCTAAAGAAATGTGCTCGTCTGCGAGTTGACGAAAGCCCAGTGCACCCTTTGAGTGCACAGAAATAAACAAGGCTCTTGAGAATCACATTTTAAACCGATTTTCACGTGACTATGGCAATGACTTTAATGCGGTACATGTTTTACAGAAAACATCACGCAAAGCAAGTGTAATTTCCAGCATCCCGGGCGCCTGACAGCTAAAATTTCTGCTCGTCTCTCTCATATATGACTTGATCCCCACTGCCAGGTGTTCTGCAGGTTTTTATCCTGCACGGGTTTGTGTATGGAGTAGCGGTCTTCCACCGGATGTGTCAGTGCGCAGATAGATGTGTGCTTGATAAATTATGGAAGTGAAGGGTGTTTACAGTCGGAGCGGGAACCGAGAAAGAGGTCAGTAGTCATGGTGATGCAGACCAGAAACCCGAAAGGGCCTCAGAATTGAGGTAAAACCTGCTTGCACTGCTTTTTGTCATCTTATCCTTGCTTCTTTTCTGCCGAGCGTTACGCATTTCGCTCTTTTTATGTGGACGCGCGAGTGTGTCGGGATGAAGTTCAGCCGTCTATTAAAAACACGACCCTAAACGTTCGTTTACCCATCACTGTCTCCTCATCACAGGCTCCTCATCTGCAGTCTAGTCAGTCAAATATTTGTTGCAGTTTTTGTTATAAGCACACAGTAAAGTGCGCAGTGGCACTGGGTTTAGGTGTGCAGCGTTTTGCTGTAGTTACATTAGGTGGATGGGCGTAAACTGCACTTGTGGTTAGACTGAATTCTTTTGGAGAAGTTCATAAAGATTTTCTTTTCATTATTGTCCAGTTCAGATTTACCTCTCATTACATTTAGCTATTCTTCAGCAAGCCTAGGTCCTCAAGCACCCATCCAGTGGAAGTGGCTAGCTCTCTGGTGAAAACCAAACAAAAGCAGGAATGTTGATGAGGCCTCCATCTTTACCCGGGGCCTTTTTTTTTCTTCTTTCTTTTCTTTTCTTTTTTTGCTTTGCTGCACCCCAGGAATCTTCCAGAAGGTCCCAGTGTGGCAGAAGCTTTTAGCAGCTCTTTAGTTGTGTGCGGAATAAATCCGGCTGTTGCTAGGGCTTCCAAACATCTCCATTTTGCACCAAGTGTCAGTGTTCACGTTTGCACTCATCTCAACTGGGTTTTTGACACCTTCTGTCTCAAAGAAAGAATCTCCGCTTGTGCCCTCCTGGGCGAAACCGAGCGAAGACGAGGCTGTTTTTGTACATGCCTTTACTCGGGTGGCAGCGGTATCACATGCACCTTGCTCTGAAATTGAAACTGGCATTTAGCATTACATTGCTTTTACTGGGGTGCTTTGATGTGTTTTCAAAAGGGCAGGTGTGTGCGTGCGTGCGTGTGTCTATCTGATCTTGTGTGTGCACGCGTGCGTGTGTATGCTCTGGGTTTTTTCATTGATGTGTGTTGGTATTTGTTTGATGTGTGTCCAGCCTTACGGGGCTAGAAGGTGAATTCCTTAATTTCCCAATGGACTCAATTAGCTTTGTGATTGGCTGAGAGAAGGCCAGGTTGTGCTGTCTTCTGAAGGAAAGAAGACCTTTGAAACTGAGGTGGGAGCGGAGGGAAGAGAAGTGAAGCAGAATAGGAGATGAGCCGGCCACAGTGGTAACCGTGTTGTGCTCGTGTCTCTTGTGAAGACTTGGCCCTGTCAGTATTATTATAATGAGAGATAGAAACTAGTGAAGCTCTTCCATCCACTACCAGGTGTTGCATGGCTCTGACTTCATTATGACCAATTAGAGTGAAGAAAATACTAATTATACCATGGTTTCTAGGTGATTAAATACTAGGTTGAAAGTAAATTGCTGGGAGAGGCTAACTGTAATCCCCCTGTGACGACTGAAGTCATTCTGATTTTGAAGTGACTTTCAGGCATTCATAATGAAGACTTCTGTCTGTATTCTGTTTGCTTGTTACAGTATGAAGAGAGAAGGGATGATGATTCAGGGGCCTTGGACATCTCATTTCTCCTCACTCTTGTTTTTCTTTAATTTGATGTGGATTTAAAATTCATATTCATTCAAATTTAAATTCATTTAGCTGAAATACACACAAAAAGTTACAGCTACAGTACTGTGAAAAAGTCTTGAGCCACCCCTCATTTATTTATATTTTGCTATGAAAATGGAAAATAGGTGTAGTATTTTATTGAAATGTGCAAATGGAATGGAAATACAGTAAATAAGGCAAAAATAGAATTTGTACAATTCTAATGAGCTTTAAAGTCAATATTTGGTATGACCACTTTTATTCTTCTCAAACATGGTCTAAAGGAATAAATAGTTCTTCAGGCTTGTTTGGGATCATTTTCATGCTCACAAATGAAGCTGTTGTCAACCAGATGCTTTCCAGATGGTATTGCATGGTGGATCAAAATTGTGCGATCTCGCAATGGTCCTGTTCATGCTTGATTTTGCGGGGTCTAAATAGCGAGCAGCGTGAAACCGAGGGGGGAGTAGAGGAAAAAGGGAGCTCAAAGGACAATTTCTAGAAGATTGTCTTGTTTCTTGTCTTGTAGACTCATAAGGATAACACAATGACGTGTTGCTTAAGTAATGTTTATTAACAATAGCTGCAGGTAAACATGGATCTTATTTTCAGAGCACCGTAAACACAGACTAGAGGGAGCCACACTCCCTATTGTCATCAAGTCACATGGTCCAATCAGATTCAGGTGCCGTCAATGACCTGTAGGACCAACTATTATCAGAGATACATAATATCCAACTGTTCACCATCACTGAATTAGCAAGCTGGCACGGGGTTTAGGGTTTAGCATTAGCCTCCACCCCAACACACGCGCACTGGGCTGAAGTTTTTTTCTGGCTAGAACCCTGCCATTTAAAAGTCTTCTGTTATCTATAGACACAACACTGGTTCACCCTTTTTGGTTAGGGTCCTTTTTTATGCTTGAATGATTCATAGGTCAGTGTTAAGTGGTTCAACAAACAACAACAACAACAACAAAAAAAACCTCCCATTCCTCTGAAAATGGCCAAGTACAAGGAATGGACTGAAAATGAATGAAAAAGCAGCAAATGCCCACAGAAAAACTTTGAAAGATCTTCAGAAAGGCTGGAGAACTATTTCTCAAGACCACTTTAAAAATATATATAAGAAATTCTGGCTCCTTGGAAACAAAAGATAAAGAAACAAGGGGTGGCTCGAGACTTTTGCACAGTACTTTATATTTATGTATTTAATTGAAGTACATTGTTTTCTATAGAATATCTTTACTAATTGTGCTCTGGGTCTGTTTCTCTTTCAGGTTACCGGTGTTGGAGTCAACGGCATCATCCGGTGACCTGTCACGACCTCACCACATCGTGTCCGTAGTGCCCAACCGCTACCCGCGCTGGTTCACCCTGAGCCACATAGAGTCCCAGCAGTGTGAGCTGGCCTCCACCATGCTCACTGCTGCCAAAGGTGCACAGATATTTGCACAATTGCATATAATGCATAGAACTACACATACATATATACAAATATGCATAGCAGCAATATCTGTCTTATTCTAAACCATTCCTGTGTTATACTCCAGGTGACAGTCGCAGGCTGGAGACAGTCCTGGAGTCCATCCAGAAAAACATTCACTCCTCGTCTCACATCTTCAAACTGGCACAGGATGCGTTCAAGATCGCCACGCTCATGGACAGCCTGCCTGATATAACACTTCTCAAAGTCTCTCTGGAGTTAGGACTGCAGGTATGCAAACACGTTGTCTGCCAAAATGGGTACTACGGTGTATTTATTTTTACCCTTTTCTAGAAGCCAGGTTGTAAATTTCCATAGCACACCTTTGTTGAAAATGCTTAATAGCACATCCACTGCGTGCGAAGGTAATATTCTACTTATACCAAGCACGTGTTCACTTGCATCTTTCAGTAGCAAAATATTGGATCAGTTTCTTACAAGAAAAGCGTACAGCTCTGGAGGATGACATTTATTATACACATCACAAGGGTTCCGTTATGTTGAAGTGTCTTGGGTCAGTAAAAGGATTTTACCCTGATGTTCATGAAAGTGAATTTGACATTATTGTCTTGGAACACACAAACATCGCCGGGGAACAGTATTTACACTATAGGGCTATTTCAATCCTGCAAAATAGCTCCATTATATGATGATGCAGTGAAATCACCGGGCACATTGATCTAAATCTGTGGATCCTTGAGGTTTCTGAATATTTAAACATAGATGGATGTTGGAAGACTTAAACGTGACTCACAGCACTACAATGTTATTTTCTTTCTTCGTTTTGTGCACCTGAAGCAGGAGTTTTTGAGAGGTGATACTTGGTAAATGTCACAATACTGTTCTTTTTTTTTTTTCACCTTTTCAGTTTTTGAGACTTTGATAAATTATTTATAGATTTAGTTTAGATTATATATTTGTAAAGGTATTCACTTTGATGCTTTTCCTGTGGGATTTTGCCAAAGCCAGGTGCACAATGTAACAGTCTTTGTCACCGCAGTTCTAGTGCACCGTTGAAGTCACAGTTGAACTGGTTATAAGAATATTTATAATACTCCTTAGTGGTAATAGTAGACATATTTCATCTTCGGTGTGCATATTAATGCTTGACATATCTGATCTGTAACTCACCTTTCATTCCCCCTGCTCCATCATTTTCCAACTTCCTCAGGTGATGAGAATAACTCTGTCCACATTAAACTGGAGGAGGAGAGAGATGGTTCGCTGGTTAGTCACATGTGCCACTGAAGTTGGTAAGCCACCCTGGTTACGTCATTATTTTTGTTCAGTTCTTTTAAGAATTATTATCTTCTGCTCCAAGTCTCTCTTCATATCTATTCATTCCTCCTTGTGTGCACCAGGTGTGTACGCACTGGACAGCATCATGCAGAGCTGGTTCACCCTCTTCACCCCCACGGAAGCCACAAGTATCGTGGCCACCACTGTCATGTCCAACAGCACTATCGTCCGCCTCCACCTGGACTGCCACCAGCAGGAGAACCTGGCTTCATCTGCTCGTACCCTAGCCCTACAGTGCGCCATGAAGGATCCCCAGAACTGCGCCCTCTCTGCTCTTACACTCTGTGAAAAGGACCACATTGCCTTCGAGACAGCCTACCAGATTGTACTGGATGCAGCGGCGACAGGAATGAGCTACACGCAGCTGTTCACTATCGCACGCTACATGGAACACCGCGGTTATCCAATGAGAGCGTATAAGCTGGCGACGTTAGCGATGGCTCACCTGAACCTCAGTTACAACCAGGACACGCACCCGGCCATCAACGACGTACTGTGGGCCTGCGCGCTTAGCCACTCGCTGGGGAAGAATGAGCTGGCCGCTGTAATCCCCCTGGTGGTCAAGAGCGTAAAGTGCGCCACCGTGCTCTCTGACATTTTGCGGCGGTGCACGCTGACCACGCCGGGCATGGTGTCGGCACTGCACAGCCGCAGGAACTCTGGGAAGCTGATGTCACTGGACAAGGCGCCGCTCAGGCAGCTGCTGGACGCAACCATCGGGGCCTACATCAACACCACACACTCAAGGCTCACGCACATCAGCCCGCGCCACTACAGCGAGTTCATCGAGTTCCTGGGGAAGGCTCGGGAGACTTTCATGATGGCTCATGACGGACACATTCAGTTCACGCAGTTCATAGACAACCTGAAACAGATCTACAAGGGCAAAAAGAAACTAATGATGCTAGTGAGGGAGAGGTTCGGCTGAGGGTGAGGTTTCGCGGGGAGGGGGGGGGGGGATGTCATGCGAAAGCTCCTCTCCTGCTCTAGTACTTTTCTATTAACTTGAGTCTGCCTTTTGAACTTCTTTTGGACTTATAAAATAGACAAGTAAAAAAGAGGGATGTGACTTGTAGAATGAAGCAAAAAGATAAAGGAAAAGATGACAAAAAAATCAACAGAGCCACACGCGGTATTATTGTTCTTGCTGTTGTTATTGTCATAAACATTATTACTATTATTATTAATAATAATATTATTACTACTATGTGTACAGAAGTGTTTTTATTTTTCAGAAGAGAGGAAATTTGTCACATTGTGAATGTTGTGTGTATTTCTCTACATGTGTGCGAGACGAAAACGAAAAGCGAAATTGCTTTTTTTATTTCGTTCCTTTATTTTTATGATTTAAAGCATCTTTGTTTTTCCCCTTTTTCAGTGTATATTGAGTTACATGTTGTCAAGTGGCTGAAGCCCTTCTACAATGGCGCTCATGTAAAAAAAAAAAAAAAACAGAAGAACAAGAAAAAAACGCAAAACAAAAAACAACAAAAACAAATGAAAAAGAAAACTTGGTATCCTCAAAGAGAAACTAAGGCTTTAAAACACACACATACACACACACACAGAGCACCTCCCTCTGTCCACGCCCTCACCGGCGGGCGCTGGCCAGCACTGCACAGCTTAGCTCGGCTCGGCACAGCTTGGGTTAGCACTGAAAGAAAAGCCGCCATCAGCATTTTCTCCCAACATAGCAGCAGTAGCAGCAGCAGCAGCACTTGAGCAGCCATTAGTTTTCTCTGGGTTCCAGGCATTAGCTTCATTATATACAACAATGCTCTTTAGCTAACTCGTGTTGTTGATATTGTTGTAATCTCACCCACCTCCACAATGAGTACCTGTGCCAGACAGAAGACAGTATGCAGGCACTATAGACAAAGATAATGAGTATTCTTGTTACGTTAATGTAATGTAGTACAGTGCTAGTTCTAGCTGAAGCAGAAACCCAGAGGCAGACGACTACCTCATAATACGGTATTGAACTGCTCCCAGTTTTTTCTTTTATTTGTTTGTTTTTTGGGCTATCGTGATTGTTATCGTCTATGATAGCTGACAGTGTTAATTAAACGGGGGATTCACCACTGTGACCAAGGTTATGAGGAAACTTCAGATTCCTGCTAAGTGTTTCTGCCCTTGGCTCTGCTGTACGTCACTGCCCTGGCATCAGTACTTACACTCCCCTCTCCAAAAATTGGCTCAGACGCACCCACACACTCAAAGACACACACACACACACGCACATACAAGATGTGTCAGTATATCGGTCCCCCTCTCATCTATACAGCCACCATCGTTATGGTGTTTTCAGACTCGGCCAGTGTCACCTCCCTCTGTGCATGTGAATCATAGAAATTAGACTTTCTACTGTTATAGTTGATTGTGTGGAACCTTCAGTAATTGTCAGCCAGAACGTTCTCAGGGATTTCTCTACACAGGAAAAAGGCGGAACAAATGAACAACTGAACTACGAGGAAAAAGACAAAAACACGACACAACATGAGCGAGCATTTATTGTACTCTGTATATATGCCATAGTATATGTCTGAATATGGAGGATCTGAAAGTATATGTTAACTAATTTATACAGAGTATTCTATGTAATGTGAAATACTTGAAGCCGCTGTAGTTTGCTCTCTCTCCCTCTCTCGCTCTTCATCTCTTTCTCTCTTTTTGGGGGGGGGGCGGGGGGGGGGGGGGGGGGGGGGG
>JAVDPK010001680.1:206125-240255 GCA_034780415.1 Cichlasoma orientale
GTGTGTGTGTGTGTGTGTGTGTGTGTGTGTGTGTGTGTGTGTGTGTGTGTGTGTGTGTGTGTGTGTGTGTTTGTTAAGGTCTTTAGGGAGTGGATGGGAACAGGTGGTAGCTCCAGACTACAGGAGCTCCTGACAGCAGTAAGGTCCCCAGACTCCCAGCCCCTCATTAAACATTGACACAAAAACACTGCAACTGTCTGTGTGTGAACAGTAATGAAGCGCAGACGGCTACACTGGTATACACACTGCAACTTAGCACAGCACGAGCTTGCAGTCCACATCTGTGTGTGTGTGTGTGTGTGTGAGAGTGTTGTCCATCTGTGTGCACTCATTAATGAGGTACATTTGTCTGTAGAGGTGTCCACTTAGATATTGAGGAATTCGTCAGGTTTGCCAACAAAAGCACCAGTCTGCTGTCAGAGGCCAGACAGGGCTGTCCATTTGTTACGTTATGGATGCCTTCCTGTGAGAAATGGAGTGTGTGTGTGTGTGTGTGTGTGTGTGTTGGAAGAAACTCATGCATGTG
Organism: Cichlasoma orientale; assembly: GCA_034780415.1. NCBI lineage: Eukaryota > Metazoa > Chordata > Actinopteri > Cichliformes > Cichlidae > Cichlasoma > Cichlasoma orientale. Next base: position 206,652 of record JAVDPK010001680.1, read on the forward strand.
TGTATGCATGTGAGTAAGAATACACTTGCTTGCATGTGTTTGTAAGGGATACACACTTCCTGTGTGCCTGACCTGTGCTCAGGTCCCTGCTCAGTTTCAGCTGGTAATGACGTCCCCAGGGTGTAGCACGTTACAGCAGCCTCCTCCAGTCTGTCTCACTGTATACTTCTAATGACATCATGATCACACACTGGCCCCTTTCATGCCAAAAGCCCTCTTTCTCACCATCACCATCAAAAATCCCATCTAGGGTATTAATCTTGTCTTTCTCTCTCTCTCATGTACACACTGCGCCATGACTTCACAACGCATCAAGACTTTGACAAGGCCTTGGCTTTTTTTTTTTTTGTTGTTGAACTGTAGATCTAATGTGCTTTATATTTTCACCTATAGAAAGTCAAACCTTGACGGTTTCTGAGTTTTAAATGTGCTGTGTAAGACAGCTTATAGTTGCGGGCGATTGGTGCCAAGCAAAAATGTACACTTTAAAGTTGTAACCTGCAGACAGGAGTGCTGCTGTAGTTTCCCAGTAGAGTACACTGACAGCAGCGTGTTATACGATGAGCTGCTCACATACCGTCCCAATCTTACTGGAAAAATGGATAGTTTCTTACCTGTTGTCCAGCAGATGAGTGACAAAATAAAGGGAAACCCTGGACCCCTGAACCCCACGTGTAGGATCTGAGGGTCCTCCAGCTTTGCTGTCCTGTAGGGGACATTTATCCAGTTGTTTCTTTGGAGGAGGGGTGGGCCATTAATTTTTTAAAGGGGCCACATGAGAAATTGGAACTGTTGTGGATTAGGATGGTGGAAAAATTAATGGCCCTCCGCTGCTTTAGAGGTAACAGTCACTGCAAATTATTACAAAGTTTTTTGGGGTGATCACATTTTTCCTATGAGGAAACGTTTGTGTTCCGATGGGAGTGCACCCATCCATAAAGCGCCAAAGGTTCACCAGATGGTTTCAGTTTTCATGAGTATGATAACATTTTTATGGCAGTCATGTCGCAACCCAACTGAACACGTATGGGAAGATTTTTAAACTAGTTTCTTAACTCTTATCCAACTCAGGGTCACAGGTGGAGCCTTTCCCGGACCTGGACAGGTCATCAGTCTATTGAAGAGCCCTATCTAGTTTAGAATCACCCATTACCCTGGCACACGTGGCTTTGGACTGTGTGAGGAGGCCAGAGAGAACCCATGCAGGCACAGAGAGGTCAAGCACATAGAAAGGCCCCAGCTTGGATTTGAACCAAGGAACGTCTTGCTGTGAGGCATCAGTGCTAGCCACTGTTTCTCTGTGCCAGCCCATCAAAACACTAATAGCGGGAATATATTTGATTCCACGTCTCCACTAAAGTTACAGAGACTTGAGGAATCACTTCCAAGGCCGGTCGAGGTTATTTTCCTTTGATTTGTCAACCATCTGCACATCCATAAGTTGCTACTGTAATCTGGCAGATATTTATATATTTTACTTTAAATTTTCACATAATTCTTCTTCTCAGATTTTGCAGGAACGGTGCACTGTTTAGGTTAATGCTGTGGAAAGATGCTGTGATGTTATTGGGTTTAAAAGCACTGGATGTTTCTTCATGAAATGTTCCTTGATCTTTGACTTTTCCTACATTTTTTAGACTTTCCTTTTCGGTACTTATTAGCTGTTTTAAGTTTTTGTAAAGCTGATTTAACTGCGAGAGCTTCACAGCCATCCATCCCTTGGAAGTTCGCAGACCTGAAGTCACCAAACATTGTCCTGAAACTGTCTTTATTATCTTTATTTTCTGGTATATCTGGGATCCAAAGAATATTCATGCACAGGGATTTACGAGAATGCTTAGACCCCAGAATCTACCAGAGTTTTATCCTCCTCTCTTAAGCATCTCTGCAAATAGTAAGTCTTTCAGTGATCTTTTCAGCGCTTGCAGACTCTGTCTAGGAAAAGCTCACAGCCTGAGCATTTACAGTATCTGAGAGTGTATTCTGTGTTCTCACTCACTACCTTATTCTGCACAAGGTCCGGGGCCTTTGTGGTTCACTGAGCTTGCCATCATTACAGGAGTACAAAAAGAGGATCACAGACATGTGTTCTTCAGCACAGCCTTCAGCATCGGCCCTGCTACCACAGGGACTGCCTTCCTATCCTCCTCTTCTTACAGAAGGCCGTTGGAGTTTGATCTCCTCTCTCCCCCTCCATCGGCCCCGAGGCATCTGATTAAATGCTAATTAAAGCCGTTAGCGCAGCTATCACCGCTGCTAACTCCTCTCTCTCTGTCACAGAGATTAATGTCCCTCGTTCATCATCCCACCTCTCCCAGCCTGAGTACCTGCCCGGCTCGCAAAACCTGATCAAGTCATCAGGCCCCCCCCTCAAAATGCCCTCTCCACCACCCCCTCCCTTCGTGCAAAGATGGACGAGGGGTTTAAATTTTAATTTGAAAATTGCCCTCAATTACTTCTGTGCCGACCACTTGCCGGAGCTTCTCATGTGGTTGAGTGGGAAGGGGTTACAGCAGCGGGTCAGTGGCCATGATGAGCGATAAGGGGACATTAATAAGAAAGGCAGAGGTTCATTTAAAAGCAGAAAGGACAGTGGGAGCAGCTTTCTCATTATTTAACTCCCCCAGCTTTATTTAAAGGACTTTATTTAAGGATACCAAGTTAATGTGTCCTCCAGGACAGACGGTTAAAGCGCCTGACAGAGTGAGAAAGTTACGGCCATAACTTACACCCTGAGCACACACTATGGTGCCATCTTTTTTACCTCTTTTGACATTCCCGCCGTTTTCAGGCAGAGCGGAACGAGCCTCGGAGGGGCATAAAATGTTAGAACAAAGTTACACACATCATTTAATTTTATTCTTTCACAATTTCTGGCCCACAAATGTTTTATTGGTTCCAATATCGGTAATCATTATAAGCTATTGGAATATATTGAGCTATGTATAACAAGTCAGCCAAATGTCATTTGAACTACCACCAGACTGGGGAAGCTGTGCCCTGGAATATGCGACTGCACTACGGGGCCTCATCTGGTGTTTGTTTTATTCTTATGATTTTTACTGAACTGCACGTCATGACTCACGAATGATAAACTTTCCCAACACCTAACGGCAAACAGGTTGCTGTGTGCGTAGCTTTTTGGGAATAAGTCAGGATGTTGAAACAAAACTGATAATGACAAGAAACAACACTGTTGCTACCTCCCAGCCAAAACAACACAAGTAAGCAAAAAAGAGCTGTAATCCAGTGATTTCCACAGACAATTAACAAATACATAGAGATTTATGCACCTGTGCCCCAGCTGTTCCCACCCTAGAAATACTTCTCCTTAATTTCTCACAGTTTTCTCCGACACCCTGCCGGATGCCTGTCCAAAAGGCTCTAAATCTCCCTGAAAGTGTTTATAACGTCACAGTGATTGCCGGGAAATGGAAGGAAACCCACTTGAGTTCTCTTTTCCTCTTCTTATATATTTCATTGACATGAAACACGCACGTAAGAGGACACCACGCTCACAAAGCATGTGCAGTGGATATTCTGTGGCACCACAATGGCAAAAATGTGTAGACTTTGATAAAGACCCCACGGGGGGAAGGAATTTGAGCCACATTCTTTTGGGCTTGCAGAAAAAAAAAACCCCTCAGAGCCAAAGAGAGTGTCAGCTTCTAGGTAATGTGACATTTAATAGGATGTGCAGCATGCTCTGAGGATCTGGGGTTGCACACTGAGAGAGTAAACAACTCCACATAAAGGTGGGGCAGGTTTCACAGGAAGAGATAGCTTTAACATTTCACTGCTGCTTGATTAAAAGCCTAAATGAGTAACAGCATAATGTCCCCACTCCTTCCATCATCCGTTCACTGCTTCTTCTTTTTTTTTCTTTTTTTTCTTTTTTTTTTCTATCCGGCAGCAGCAGGCACCATGCGTCCGGCGAATGGGAACAAAGGAAGGGGAAGAGAGACAGAGAAAAAGAAGGATGGAGCGACAGGAAGAGGAGAGAATTAGAGCATATATCAAGGCCGTTTTCACTGACATTTGTGCTCTCGGTGTGGAGAGGCACTATGAATATCAATATGAACCCATGGAGAGGAAACACTTTTTTTTTTTTACTTCTCACTGGGCCATTCATGCACACAAGAAATCTATTCAAGTCAGTGTAATGGCCAGTCTCTGAGCCTGTGCACAGTTTTGTGAACAGCGCTGCCTCGGCTCTACATTTTCCCTCTCGTGAGGGTGGCTGGGCTTGTATTAGTGAAAAACACTTTACGTCAAGTGCAACTGTGGTGAACACTACAGTATGTAAATCAGATTGGATTAAATGCTTGCATGAGTTGAGCCTGACAACACCGATCAGCAACAGCTACCTACCAAAAGCTTTCTCGGTATAGTTTTCTTAGTGTTTTCACACAGCTTGTCCTCTCCTCTCCTCTCCTCTCCTCTCCTCTCCTCTCCTCTCCTCTCCTCTCCTCTCCTCTCGTCTCCTCTCCTCTTGGTTCTTAGAGATATAGAGTCAAAGGGATGCAAATCTATCCAGTTCCTTCCTCCCCTCCCCCATCTGCAAACATAGATAGCCCCGGGCCAGTCCCAGACCTTTCTATATGCAGAACCAGTGACAGGAGTTACACACTATTCTCCCCCCTGTAAGTTCCCTCAGTAACAAGCTGTGAGCCCTGCTCGCTCGCTCTCTCTCTGGGCTGCATGTATGAAGCTGTGTGATTGGTTTGGTATGGTAACAATATGGGAATAGCGCAATGCCCACCCCCCACTTTTTGCATGTGAAGCCTTTCCCTGCTCGCAGTTGTGCACGCGTGAGTGTGTGTGTGTCTGTATGCTTTATGTGTGTATGTGTGATTGTGGACTGCTGGATCCAAGCTTATTACTTTAAGTTGTCTCCAGCCCCAGCGCTAATCCCTGTCTTCTTCAGGGAGGGATAACAATAATACAACAAGATCCAGAGGTACTAATGAAATCCTATCAGGTTCCTGAATGTCAGAGAAAAGGGGAGGGGGGTGTGTGAGGAGGCTGAGAGTGTATGAGGTATTGATTGAATAGAGACCAAAGCAAGAGAAAGATAAAGAGGGAAGTGAAGAGGAAGAGAAAGGCAAGGAAGCGTAGCTGCTGAAAAGTAAGTGAATAAACAGAGGAGTTCAAAAATGAAATAAATTAGAGGTAGACTGAAAAGTAGACGCGCAGAGAGGAAAGAAAAGATTTTTAGAGTAGATGCAAAAGTTGGGTACAAGTGTAAACAGAATGTTTTCTCCTCGGTGGCTGAGCATGCAGCAGCTAAAACGCATCAGCCCTGACTTGAATAGGTTTCAGACCCAGACCAATTTTCCCTCTGCGTCCCCGCCAGACCCGCCATTCGCCCCTGGGATTGAATTAGGCCTGCCCCATTATACAGTTGCCATGGGGACCCTGACACCTCCGCTGACGAAGTGAGAGCCACGCAAGGCTGAGTTGCTGATCAGAGTCTATGTGTGTGTGTGTGTCTGTTGTGCGCGTACAAACATCTTCATGTCTGTTGCTGATATGCGTATCTGTTCACTCTTACATGTGTTTGCCCGTATAGAAGAAGCTGAAATAACTGAGGCCTTTTACATACGGTCAGGTCGGTAAGTGGGACCTGAGAGGGAGAACTGATTATGTCTCCAAACGTCAGCGCAATGTATTTAAAAGGAAAGAATCAAGATGTGGTTGAAACGTTTAACTTGAATTCAGGAGTTTAACAAAAATATTGCGTTGACATTTTTGGAAGGTGCTGCCCGTTTCCTCTTTCATGGAAAAAGATCTGGAGTTGATTCCAAGTGTTGAAACTGTATTGGGTAGCTTGTTATGGAAGCTTTCAAACTGCGGTCCAAAGAATTGTCAGCGAGGGAAGAAGGTCTCAGTGTTCATGAAGGTTAAAAAAGAGTGCCAGCAACACCAAAAGGCCCGGAGGACCACAGAAGATCCAAAAGGGATAAAATCTAATTATAATGGACCAGATCTCTGCCTGATTGTCTGCAAACTCCTGAAAACAATCAGGAGTTCAGCATCCAAATTTGCACAGGTACATCTTGGGATCCTGAACGTCTATATCATATATTATGACCTTATCAGGTTGCCTGGCAAATGACCCATTTTTAGTATTTTTAGTAGTTCTGATTACCACGGGGACCACTGACACGTCCTCTCTAGCTCTTCTCTCAACCCTTGGTATTTCTTGAGCTTCTCGTGTTCCTTCTTAGCTCAGTCATTCTCAACCACCCTTTGACCTTGGGAGTTCTAAGCCAACAAAGCATCGAAGCAACAAATTTGTCGAGGATTTTCAGGATTTTCAGGCCTATGCAGAACAGCAGTGGGGCCAAAGCATCTCCTTGGTAAATCTTGCACTTGATGGTGACTTGTGCAATTGGCTTGAAGTTGGCTTCTGGTATTGTTCTCCACATCCCTATTGAGTTCCTAATAAAGGCTCTTAAGGTCCTGTTGATCTTCTACAGTTCTAGGCATTCCAGTATCCATGTGTGAGGCCTTGAGTTATAGGCTTTCTTGTAGTCAATCCAGGCGGTTCACAGGTTGGTCAGCCTGGTCTTATAGTCTTGAGTGACTGCTCTATCTACCAGTACCTGGTGTTTTGCTCCTCTGGTATTTCTGCCAACTCCTTTCTGGGCCCAGCTCATGTATTGAGTCATGTGCCTGTTCATCTTAACCCCTCCGATGCCTTACAGGAGCTTCCATGTTGTACTGAGGTAGATTATGGCCGGTGGTTGGATGGGACTGGTCCCTTCTGGGGATCCTTGGTATCAGGACTATCCGGCCTTTGGTCAGCCATTCCAGGTGTGTATTATCCATTAGCAGCTGTTTCATTTGTCCTGTCAGTTGCATGGAGTGTAGTTAGCTTCTTTTGCTAGTAGGTGTGGCTCATGTTAGGACCTGGTGCTGTCCAACTCTTCATATTTGAGACTATTTTGGATGTCTGCCACTGTGATGGATACTGGATCCATTTCAGGGAGTGGTCTTCTCTTAGATCCACGAGCCACTGAGCAATGTTGTTATGTGTTGCATCCTTCTGTATTGCTCCGTCTCCAGCCTTGGTGGTGGGGGTTGTTCTCATATTGTTCCCCTGCCACTGAGAGTGCATCTTGGATGGTTCATTGGAGACCATCTAGTTTATTCTCCTTCTGTGTCTCTGGTATACCTCTTCAGGCAGTTAGCCAAAGCTGTGAGTCTTCACTTGGCACTAAGGCCTCGGGTATGGGCAGCTTATTGTACGTCTTAGGTACCCCTCTCTTTGTCACACCTTTCCGCAGCTCTGAGAGCTGGCTAACATCCCTCCGTGCTGCCTTGATCTTAGCCTCTAGTCTTCTTTTCCATGGAGAGTACTGCTCCTCGTGGCCATTCTTCATCTTATAGCCAAGCATCTCAAGGATCACTGTTGCTGTGCTCTAGATCAGCTGGTTGGTTCCAGTGGTGGTCACAGAAGGGATTGTACGTAGTGCTGCATTCACGTCTTGTGTATTCAATATACGATGTTAATCTAGATGTTGGATGTAGAAGAATAGATCCCACATCCTCTTCATGTTACCCCTTTTACTGGGGTTACATGCATAGTAGCATTTCACCAGTTTCCTATTATTGTCTTGTGTCCACTTATGCTGTATCCCTGTTCCAGTAGCCCACTTATTGTCAGTATGTCATGGTTACTCAACACCTGACCCGGACCTAGTTAATCCGGGCCGTTATGGTTTCAACTATATGTCTCTCACTGAGTGTGTGTGTGTTTGAGTGATATATATCCTAAAAAAAAGTGATATATCACTCACACACACACACACACTCGGGATAGTGACCCCCAAACTGGAAGAGTGGCTCCAGCAGATTCCAGGAATGACATCCAAGGAACAGCTAAGATACTGCGCAGGACCGTCAAGCTCCCCGGGCTCTGGTAGAGGGCAAGTGCGTAATTTATACAGTTACAAGAAAGTGTTTGTGAAGCCTTTGCAATTACCAGGATTAACTGCAGTGTTAAAAAGTAATTAATTAAAAAAAAACGTGTAAATATGAAATGGTAAATAGCAGTGTGGTTAAAAAACAATACAGAAAAAAAACTTTAAAATTCCTTCATTTTTAAACAGCACATTGTACTGTTGTTTTACTTTGGGTTTTTTTGTTGTTTTTTTACAGTGTTGCTTTAATCTTCATCTACACTAATTTTCTAGACAAAAACATTCTAACTGAGCTAATAATACACAGACAGAGGTACTGAATCTACTGAGTAAGCATTCGCAGCGTCTGTTGCAAAAAAGTCAATGAACTCATGAAATGAGGAAACAGAAAAAAATAACCCATGGGGATTACCCAGATGTCATGTATGGAATTATTCAAAGTTGACATGTTAACCAGACACCATGTTTGAGTAACATTTGATATTTATAAGCATCTAGAAGTAATCAATATACAATTTTAGTCTCCTCCAAAGTCTTCCCATCTGACTTTTTGCTGCTGCAAGCTCTACTAACATCAAACTTTGCATGCCTGTTATTTGGTGTTGGAAAGGTAGCACATCATCTCCATCTCCTAGAATTAAATATATTTAAATATACATTTAATTAGCAACTGCAAGCACGTATTAAATGAAATGGAAACACCTGTAAAATGTGGATCAGTAAAATATTCACTGAAAATGTTCCACTTGTATTTTTAGGGAATGGTTAGATAATGGCTTTTGCTGCCTGACCCTAACAACAGACTGCAGTGGAGATGTATAACTGCCGTTCACCATCCGTCTCCCTGCAAATCTGCAGGAAGTGAATCCGAATAAAGTTTTGCATCATGTTAACAAAACGGTGAACTGAAAAACGATAAAACACACACCAGAAATGAAGGGATATGTAGATTAGAATGATTACTGCCTCAAGGTTTATCACTGCGAGCGACCTCTACCGCTTGTTTGTGTTCTTTTCGTACTTTTTGGACCTACTTTTTAATGTAAAACCATTGATTTATGCAGCTTTACAAATCAGCTCTTTGGCTAATACCGTGCTCATCATGCATGCTGTTTGCATTCGTGAGCGAAATCCTGTGAGTCTTCATGAGAATGCAGTTGTTTCTGTGACCAAAAGGGGAAAACTGTAAGATTAATTTGTTTTGTTTTGTTGCTGTAGTTAAAGAGGGGAGACAGAACAAATTAATGTGGCATATATTTATATTTCCAACCTCCTCCAGGTCCCTGAGGTTTGCAGTCTTTAGTTTTCTTTTAGGAACATTTTGCAGGTTGGCTGGGACACTGCACATATATTTCAGCATACTTTCACTGTATCTAAATATATTCCTGTATTTATTCATTTCTCTAATTTAACTTGTCTCCCCTGAGAACGCCAGCATTCAAGAGATCTCAGTTATCCACTTATTGCAACCTCACTGCACAAACACAAAAACAAACAGTCGGATGGGTACTGAAAGCGGATACCTTGTCTGTCTCCTCACATTGGAATTTTGTCACCAACGCAGTTCTAATGGATGGCCAGAGAAAGGATGCCACCCACAGCACCATCTGGCTAATGCCCCGTCCTCGGCTTATGAATTACGCTAAATTGTGCCCAAGAGAGAGAAGCCACATGTTCATTATGAAAGCTGCAGGGGTATTAGAGATCCCCTGAGTCGCGCCAAACGAGCTGCATGTCACAGGATGGTGTGACACACAACATGGTGCCATGAAGGGGGGGGGGGGGGAAGACACAACCTTCTCGGGATTTAATAGGATGCATTCATCAGGCAACCTTGACTGTGCTCTGACAGGGTTCGTTTTCTTTTGTTTCAACAATGATTCACTGTTCTGTCACAGCTGAATACATACAGCATGGCCAGGCTGTTTGGGAAGTACACTGATGGATATGACTACCAGCACCTGGGAACACCTGCACTTGAAGTGACAGGCTAATATCATGAAATGGCGAATGAATAACAAGCCAGTTTTGCCACGTTTTTGGTGGCATTTGTGGCTCTGACGTGTCATTTGTAGTCCTGGCTGACTCTCTTCATTCAGCTCTGTGCAGAGATTAACCTTCACCTTCACAATAACCTGCATTCTATCACTAGAATCGACTAACCGTCTGACCTTAATGTTTCCGGGATTACATGTGTAGTCATTCTAAAGACATTAAATGACACACACGAGCCCACGATGCAACAACAATGCAAAATTTAAGTCTATTAGGCTACTTTAAGTACAGCCAGAGGACCAGCTTTCTGAATAAGTGTCCCAGCCCTCTGCTAGAAACATGGCACAGATACTTTTTTTTTTTACCTCTGTTTGGCTGTATTTGGCATAAAAATACGAGGTTAGGTACAGGTAAGCATCTGGGTTTGACAAGAAACATGCTGCTAGGGTTCTGGAAAGATCAGGGCCGAAAGTAATGTGAACTATCCGCTTGAAATGGAAAATGAGCAGTGGCCTTTGATGTTAATGTCCCACGTTTTATCCACCCATCCATCCATGGCACACTCTTCCATGTAGACCATGTGGTTTTATAATAACATTCCTTCTTTTTCCTCCTAAGTACTATGGCTACTTTAGGGCACTGTTACAATGAAGTGTAGCCTAACTACTGCTTGTAATAAGATGCTTGATCAAAAAACCATTAGGGTAGTTTTTTTTTTAATGAAAGAAAAGTCTCCAAATTGAAATGTGGTAGCCATTTTGAAGGAAAATGCCTGCAACAGCAGCCACCATTAGGTGTCTTTATCTGTGTCTAGACCATCATGAGACCAGGCTTACAGCATCTGTCAGTCCCTGCGAAAAACTCCCTGGGTACCGTAAAAGACTGGGCCCCCTCAGTAAAAGAACTGAGGCTAGAGAACCCAGTGGGGACCCATAGGAAGGTATAGAGAGAAATAAAATTATCTGCTGTTTTTTTTTTTCCTCCTTCTTTCATTCCGCCACGGTGTACGCCATGCATTGCCATGAAGGCAGATGGGGGAGGTGGAGGTGGAAATAAAACATGCATGAGTCGCCTGCAGCCCAGGAAAATAATTACTGTCATTTAGCAGACATGTAGAGGAGAGCAGCGCAGCCCAGTCTGCCCACAGTATACCACCACACTCCCTGCATACCGATGAACTGGAGGCAAAACAGAGAGGGGTAGGGATGCAATGGCTGGGAGAGGGTTGGGAGGCTGTAATAGATGCCATGGTTTACTTTTGGGGATGTTTTCATATGTCACTCACAGATGACAGAATCCTTACAAACTGTTGCAATCAAAAGAAATTAAACAAAGAGACTTTTGTTTTCTGTCCCTTCCCTCATAGAAAGTCCAACATCGCTCGACACATTATGGAGCGCTGTTTTGGCTCCAGTAGTCTTGAATGACACAAGAAGTACAGTATATTTCTCTAAAGATCAGAGAAAAAGATTTGACCCCTCTGTCTCGGCTGGGGCTAAATCAAGCGCTCCTGCTCTCTCATTTACTCTGTCACTCATCTCTTTTCTTCTCCCCCCCTCCTCTATTTTCTCCACATCTGTCCATCTCCTTCCCGTCTTTTCCACCTTCCATTTGCCTGGAGTCAGACCACAGCACAAATTTATAGGAGGTGGAGGGATGCCAGTGGAGGTCAAATGCGTGAGCAGCTTCCCGTCTGCCTCCCCTATCATTCTTTATGGCTGATCTATCGTGGCGGAGCCTTCATTACCCTGAATTATACGCTGCGATTATTACCTCTCCCCTCGGCCTATGCAGGATGGCCCTGGCCTTATCATCTTCTCAGCTTACCCAGGAGGAACGTAATATAGGGAACCCTGGATATATGGCGCAACATCTGCCTCCAACATGACTCCACTGCGAATCTTTGAACTTTACATCTTTACATTCGCAGTGTGTGATGTATGTGGTATGCGACTGGGCTCGCTGGTTTATTTGTGGAGAGCTATAATGGGCTGCAGAGACACATCGCCTGCTGCGGGTGTGGGATGCCACACTGTATATATTCTGTAAGTTTAATTAGACTTACTGATCACCATATGACTTAAGATGAGAGGAAATTCCTCCTGATGCTAAAGTGGAAACCCATCCGCTGGTCTTTGACTGACTTAGACTGCATGCTCTTCAGAAGCTACACAGCACCTCAATTGTAACCATTTGCAGTACTTGAATGTACAGCCTACATTTTGTACAGTACTTTCCTTTTTGCCCCCTCAGACGCAGCAGCTTCCCCATGCTTATTTTCCTCCCATCTGGTTTCGATGTCTAGGGGAAATGCAGCAATGACCCAACTGCAAAGAAATCCGGTGACTAAACGAAATACTCACTCTCGTTGTTTAAGAGTTTACAAATTGCAAAATCTTGGAAATTCATGCTATATAAAATCACTTAGTTTGGACTCCTGTTGATATTGTTCCTCTCCTCACCAACAGTGTCACTACAGATGTTTAGTACCACAACTTACTTGCCAGTGTGAAGCTTGATAATCTGGGAAATCAGCAGGGTGTTGAGATAGCAGCAGCCTTGAAATACTCTACTTTTTCACAAGTCATTTTCAAGTGGGCGCACTGAGAGAACCTGTGCTGAATCTTGGTGTAAATATCAGTGCGGGCACAGAGGGGGGTAACAGACAAGAGCTGGATGACACATACACTGCAGTAGGCTTCATCATCTAGGCTGAAAATCAGAAATATTTCTCAGGGGTATTGCAAAAGTTTTGCCTTACAGATATCTTCCTGTAATATCAGACACAGAGAAACAAATTCTTTTGTTCTAGCGAAAACTCTGTAGATGCAAACGTATACCGGGTGGAGCCAGAAGTATAGTTACAAACCCAATTCTGAAAAATGCTGAGATGCTGTGTAAAATGCAGATAAAAAAAAAAAAAAGAATGAAATGATCTGAACATTAAAAACATGTCAAGTGTTTAAACTGGGACATTTTACCATTTCATCAAGAATATTAGTTCATTTTGAATTTGATGGCAGCCACACATCTTGGAAAATTTACGAGCAGGGCAACTGGTAAAAGTAAGTGGCATTAAAGTGGTATTAAAATGAGCAGCAGTTACCACATTTTGTAACTGATTGGGTTAACTGGCAACAGGTCAGTAACATGATTGGGTATAAAGAGACCGTCTTAGAGAGGCAGAGTTTCTCAGGAGTAAAGATGGACAGAGGGTCACCAATCTCCGAAAAACTGAGTCTACAAGTGGAACATTTACAGAATGATGTTCTTCAGTGAAACACTTTGACAATCTCATCATCTACAGTACATAATATCATTAAAGGATTCAGAGAATCTGGAGAAATCTCTGTGCGCAAGGGACAACGCTAAAAATCATTGTTGGAAATCACTGCATGGACTCAACACTAAATTGATGGTTAAAAATATATCACTCAAAGAAGCAGTCGTATGGATCCAGAAACACTACCCTCTTATTTAAACTTATTTAAAATAGACTGAACTAAAGAAGAAAACTGTTCTCTGGTCAGACAAATGAAAACTTGAAACTCTTTTTGAAAAGAGCTCCCATCCAGATGACACCTTTTTCAGGGAAGGCCTCGGATATTTCAGCAATGTTGTGATATGCATACTGCATCGATTACAACAGAATGGGTCATGGTAAAGGGGTCCTGGTGCTGAGCTGGAAATGTGTCGTCGAGCTTGAAGCTGAAGAGATAATTGGTTATGTAATAACACTGCACGTGAAAGTCAAATAACAATCTTGTGTGTCTAATGTTCATTCGAATGTAAGGCCATTTGGATGTACTCTTCTAAAACGCTCCCATATTGCTTTGCTGCAGCTGATCCATATTTCTGACCTCATCAAACACTGCTGCTCATGTTCGTAAGGATAATGTATGTCATATGAAATCCATCATATTACACTCTGAAAGGCAGAGTGAAAAACTAAACAGAAGGGTGAAAATACTCATTTTTTTTCTTCGTTTCTCTAAATCCAGTTAAGAAAATATTTAACTGTGTATCCAAAGTGTAATTGTCCTGTGCCCAAAAGCATCCATCATCGACATGCAAGAACTTTTAAAAGCAAGCTGATGCACACACCATTTGAAGTGGGCAACTTGGCCTGGTGGATCTCTGTCACTACTCTAACAAATCAAACACCAGCACCTGGTGTGGTCTCTTGCTGCTGTAGCTCATCTGCTTTAAGGTTTTCTGTGTTGGGTGTTCAGAGATGCTCTTTTGCATACCTTTGAGTTACTATTGCCTTCTTATCAAAGCAATCTGGCCATTCACTTCTGACTTCTGCCATCAAAAAGGGATTTTCACCCAGAGAACAGTTGCTCCCTGGATATTTTCTCTTATTCAGACCATTCTCTGTAAACCCTTAAGATGGCTGTGTGGAAAAAATCCCACTCACTTAAATTGCCTTTCTTCTCCATTCTGATACCATCTGCAGGTCATTTTGACCTTATGTCTTACAGCATTGACTTGCTGCCATATGATTGATTAGATATTTTTGTTAATAAGCAGTTGAACAGGTGTACCTAATAAAGTGGCTGCTGAGCTTATGTAAAAATAGGACCCCAGCAAAAGAACAAATGTATTATTTGCTCCTCTGAATTTTTTTTTAAACTACAGGATCAGACTTTTGTAAGAAATTACTCAGCCAGTGATAAAGATTTTAATAGGAACCGCAGGGATCAAGTCGGGGAAGCCAGAAAGTGCAGAGAGTTGGACATTGCTGGCTTCAGTCTTTTCGGAAAACTTGTTGACAGCAAGAAATAATAACACCAGACCTGATCTTTGAAGGGGTCCTCCAGCAAATACTGCTATAAAGTTTTGTAATCTCACCAGAGACAGATAATAAAACAGAATGGTCAAAATCAATACAGCAGAGATGAAGATATCCAAACTTTTAGTCAGTAGCATGAGTCATGCTCCAAAACAGCTGGCCCAGCAATTCCCATCGTGCAACTCAGTAACATGTTTCATCAGACCCTTCCTGCCGACAGTGTGTGTCTTTGAGGCTCCACACCTCAAGCTTCTACAGCATGCATCGAGACATAACGCTTCAGACCGTTACTGACCAGCTGCTTTCTGTGAAGCGCCACCCAAACCGAGTAAACTAACATGTAATGTGTATGAAATCCGAGCCTGCTGCCAAATAAGAGCGTCAGTATTGGATCTGCATCTGCAAGACTCTGGATTGTGTTCAGCAGCAAATGTTTTTGCCAGTGACAGAGATGTAAATATACACATTGTGAAATTTACGGGAAAGATTTTGATTACATTAAAGAAACATTCATTACAGGCCTGTGATGTCATGTGCACAGTCAGACAACTGTCCGCCTCTTGACATTCACACCCTTGTTTTATGTATACAGCACCAGTGAAAGGTTTGGACACACTCACCCACTGAGTGTGTCCGAACCTTTCACTGGTGCTGTATATATGATACAGCATTAATCTCTAGGAGACTGCACTGGTATTGGAAAATGCCCCATAAACTAAAGTACAGATACCTTCAAACTGGTATAAGTTCACTACAAATTTGCAGCATCACTGTGTCAACAACATTTATTGTATTGCAGTACTTTCTTGTAGCTTACAAGGCAGCGTGAAACAAAGATGGAAAAGAACACAGCAGAAAGCTATGCAGCACGTACAAGGCCATCAGCTCCACCGATGGGCACAATTACAGAACTTGTTGTGTTGTATCATGTCCTAAGTGTAAGTACAGACTCAACAGGGGGTGGTAGATACGATCTGGATGGCACATACACACACACACACGCGCGCACAGAAACATACACTTCTCACCTCCCAGCGTGCTGCTATATCGGGCAGTCAGGCAGGGAGTCAGGGAGCAGTAACAGGGCTATTAGGACTCTCAGGGACCCTATCGATCTCCTCATTGATCCCCTCCTGCCTTGGCTGGTTCAGACTACTGTGCGGGTTTATACAGTTACTCCAGGAAAGAGCAGTGAAACACTACAGGTTAAGAGCACACTATAATAGCCGAGGACAGGCATGAAAAGAGAAGCAAAAGAGTCTCTTAAAAAGCTTAAAACCTTCCTTTCTTCCCCCATACCTTTTACACCCCCCTCCCCTTTTATTTGCCCCCTTCTAACTTGTTTTCTTAACAACAAGCTCTATATTCACTTTTGCCTTTCGTGCATCACTAACAGGATAAAATGACATCATGCCTCAAGAGTGAAGTGAATGGTTTTACAGTGTAAAGATGTTAACTTTGAGCTGGGATTTATAATCTGTGACAAAATAGCAAAGAAACTTAGCCACAATCCCCAGTGTGATAGAGCATCAGCATGGTTATTGAAACCAGGCAGGCTGGAACCTTCATCCTGCTTCAAGCTGGGTCATATTAAAGTTACATATGTGACTAAAGGAATAAGACATATTTTTGCTCCACATAACGAACTTATCAAATTTGTTTTCGTAGATGAAAGGGATTTTTTTTTATGTATATATTTCAAATCTTTCCTCATCCTATAATTACCAAGCAGAACTGCAGGGCTCTCACTCTGAAGCCGCTGGCAGTGGTGATAGAGGATAATACAGCAGTGCCCCCAGTGGACTTGTTGTGGTACTACTTCTGCAACAAACTGTCCTTGCACGCACATCACTGTTTATGCATAACCTGCTCATGTGCACGCAAGAGGGTCATCTAAACAATTTTATTATTGATAATAATATTATAGATTGAGCGAGTAACTAGTATGGAAAGTGCAGTTGTGTACTGCTGAGTGTACACCATGGCCCTGATTAATGACAGGGAAAGGCAGGGCCTCATCAGAGTCCATCTGATTAATAACTGGCCCTTCAGTCCTTTCTTCACAACTAATGGCTACCTGTCTCACTGTCTATTATTATCGCTCAATAATGAGATCTAAAAGAAGGTGTGTGTGTGTGTGTGTGTGTGTGTGTGTGTGTGTGTGTGTGTGTGTGTGGGGGTGAGTTTATCAGCTGTTTGCACGTCTAAAGCTCTAAAGCCTCTTGGTGTGATCAAATGTAACTATATTTATTTACTATGTACTTGAGTACAAACTTTACCACCACTCTGCTAAAATGAGAAATATGCAGTACTTTTTACTGCATCAGAGTTTTACTTACTGTTATTTTACATATTAAAATTAAACATAAAAACAAGTGCAATGAATGTATAAAATGTGTCATTATGGATTTGAATTTAAGTGATATATAAAGTACTTCCATACCTCTGTGCACACTAATTGATCAATAACTACCACTTGGTATTCACAGGGGACATTTTTCTGCATGGGTACCCTGAAACCTGTAGTTTATCTTTACAGATGTGCAGCCCAGTGGAAAAACTAAGCCCACGCTTACTACTTCAATAGGAATTAAGACAATAAGTAGCTGCCAGCCGCTGATGATCAGATACACGTGATTAATTGATCATCAGGAAATGTGAGCGCCTTTATAAAAGCAGCTTTCAACACTAAATTGATGGTAGATTGTGGACAGAAAATAAGAAAAGAGAGCACTGAAGGGCAATATCAACAGAGGGCCTCACATCTGATGAATACTTTGGTATATAGAGAAGTTCGTGGTTGACTCAGCGACTGAAAGGTGCCCAGGTCCTGTGGCTGCAACACAAGCCCAAATCATCAGCCCTCCACCACCTTGCTGACAGCTGGTTTGAGGTGTTTGTGCTGATGTGCTTGTTCTTCGCCACGTGTGGTCTCATGCATTAGCGCCAAACATCTCCACTTTGGTCCCATCTGTCCAAAGGACACTGTTTCAGAAGTCTTGTGGTTTGTTCAGATGCAACTTCATGGTATATGCAACAACAATAACTGAATGTGTGAAAAGATACTGTAGCCATATGGAACAGGTGTAATCCACTTATATTACTAGAGATGAAGTCAACTAGGGGCCTTCATAATGAAACACTGTTTCCTGCTTTGCGCTCCTGACTTGATTTGCTTGCATGTGTACACATACAAAACAAGTCAGGAGAGTCTGAGATAGGATTTCTCACCTACAGTCAAGCTGTTGTAATGACACAGACACTGAAATCCCCGCGGGCAACGATGCATTCCCAGATGAAAATTACACACAGCACCGCTTGTTCCTGGTTATTTCCTGACTGTCTGCTATCTACAGGCAGCAAATTACGGTGTCATTTATTTCTCACAGGTCAGCCTATTCATCAGTCATGCCAAGTTGTGATAATAATGCCAGAGGTAAAGTTGTTGAAAACACAGTTTTCAGTCATCTTCAGATTCAGTCATAATATTCAGAGTGAAGTTTCTGCAGTTTGAAATCTCACGGGGCATTACGTCATGCATCAGGCTCCTGACTTGATTTGTAGTTTGTTTTCAAATTTATAGGGGCCACTGTTAATACTAACACGTGTGCTGACATCATAGTGACAAAACGGTAACAATAGGTTATGTGCCTTCTATAATTAGGTGACTCTGATGATGCTGACACATAAAGAACGGCAAGGTGCATTATAGAAGCCATAGGTCAGGGACAAACAGGAAGGAGAAACAGTCATGAATGTCATGTGATAGAGCATAATACTCTCCTCATCTCTTCTGTGCATTAAAAAAAAAAAGCAAATCTACCAATAAAAAAACAAAAAAAAAACAGGCACAGGGCAAGAGGCAGGATACACCCTGGACAGGTCGCCAGTCTGTCACAGTGCTAACACAGAGAGAAAGACAACCATTCGCACTCACATTCACACCTATGGGTAACTGTGGGACTGTTGTCCAGAGTACCTGGAGGAAACCCACGCAGACATGGGGGAGAACATGCAAACGCCACACAGAAAGGCCCCTGCCAGATGGTGCATTCAACCTCAGGACCTCCTAGCTGTCAGGCAACAGTGCTAACCACCATGCTGCCCCAAGGCTAATTAAAAATAAATAAATAAATAAATAAATAACATATTTACTAAACCATGACGTGAAGTTAATCTGTATTTGTGTTTGAGGCACTTTAAATAATGTACTGAAACAGTTCAGCTGAATTTACTGTATATAGGGACCCTGCAATGCATGCAGTTTGACTGCACGGTATAAACTTGATTCGCTGCCACTGCACACACAAAGGCAGGATGTGCAAAGGCAGTGAGATCGTATTTTCATTCATTTCATTTTTTTTTTTAATGTATGCATTTTTAGCTGCAGACAATGCAAAGGAATCAGAAAATAACTGCTGTAGCCACTCCCTCATTAACATCCTCATTCAGTCACTGGTAGTGTTTTACTGTCTCTAACGGTCATCAGGACTCATGATCATGTCCACACACTGGACTGGAGGATATTATCATTAAACATTCTTTCAAGCTCAATTATTAATTCTGTGACAATTAGACAGAATTAACTGCTATTCGTCTCGTAGAATGTTTGATCAAGTTCAGTGGTAATAAATATCAGTGCTTGGCAACCTTTTTGGCTTGTAAAGCCTTCAAATATATCAAAGTCTACGTGGGATCCTTTTAGGAACGGGGCAGTTGTCTTTGTCTGTGTTTTTTGCATTTGTTTGTTTTGTGATATTTGCTTGGACCTGAAGTATCCGGTGCTTCAGACAAAAAAAAAAAGCTTTTCTTTTTCTTTTTCAACACTGTTACACATCTCTGCATCTCAGATTTATACAAAATAGCTGGCTACTGGCTCATCACCTTCTACTACAATCTTGAACCACAATCGAGCCAATCTACAGAGCCTGATAATTCTTGTTGAAAATTACACACAGCAACAAGCTTTAGTTGTTGTCTTATCAGAGCTCAGCCTAAAGACTTTTCTCTGGCTGTGTGTCTGCCCTGCAGTATCTCTCTCATTCTTCTGACCCCAGATTAATACTGTGTTAATATACAACCAAGAGGAGAGCAGGGTCTAGCCCGTTTGCTTCTGCCTTCTGCGGGACTTGTGTTGGTGTGCACCACGGTCTACCTGGTGTCCATATCATGATTGGCTGTGGCCTCCTGGCTATGATCCTTGGGGGTCTTCTGGGGCCTCTGCCACAGCATGAAGAGCAAGAGAAGAGGACGCGAGCGGCACATCCAGGTTTTTGCTATTGAAAGATAAAACCACGAGGGCAGTTTCAGTGAAACTGCATCTCAAATCATTTAATTCGTGAAATAGAAATGTTTGAAACTTTACATTTAATGCAAAAAAGAAAATGTTAAAAATAATAATGGGAAAGGAATAGGGGGAAAAAGAGAAAATAGCATTAATAAAACAACATTAAGCTCTCTCTTTCATATGTATAGACTTTAACATATATAAATATTTGTATATATTAGCATCAGGAAAAGTTGTTTTGTCAACGTAAAGCATTACACTAAATTAAACGACTACCCCAAATATGTATTTTACTTTACAGACCGAACTATTTTCCTCCTTCATATAAAGAGTCCCAGGAAAGTCGAGTCTGTCCTGATGCGTCCCCTGAGTTTATGGTCATAGTCGATAGCACGAACATGGTGATGAGCCTGGCTCCTCCGGTGTACAGCCAGGACAGCTCAGAGGCCCCAGACTGCAGGTTTAGCTGGGAGCTACCTCCACCATACAGTGAAGCTGAAACTATTCAGCAGGGACAGATGAATGCAGAGGAGCCGAGGGAGATCTTGTCTGGATACTGAGGGAGGAACAGTTTTTGCCTGACTGGTTGGGAGAAAAAAGGGAGGAATGCAGATTGTAGAAGTGTCACGGCTGCCACACCGGGCTGAGTGAGGAAGTTCCGGAACAACTGGAAATGATTTGTGTCACTGGATCGCTCAAGTGCCAAAAGATGGACAGCAGAGATGTGCTGACATCATCTTTCTGCCACCAATCTACAACCTAGTATCTGTCATCTGTCATCTAACAGGCCCGAGGGTCTGAGGGTGCGGCCAGTAAGAGCTTCGGTTTTAAGCTGCAAAACTCTTTGGTGTGACAAATGAGCAGGGACGTGTTAATCCAGGTGTATCCACAGATGTTTGATTTAACAAAGAGAACTTACTTTTATCTGCACTGCATCACACACTCCTACATCATCCACCAAAGCATATCCAAGCAGATAATAACACCCCTGTTCTTGAATGATTTGTGTTATGGAGTAAATATATCATGCTGCTTGCCATGGGTAGGCTCGTTTTGCATCATGTAAATAAGACAATGCCTCTGACTCATCAAGACATTTTAGAAAATGCATCAACTAGTTTTTAAAGGTTAATGTTTGAAGCCTGATATATTGTCATAATTGGATGAACTTCACTCAGCATTGCAAACAGGTAAGCTCACTGTCTTTACACGCTGTTCCTGGAAAGAAGCTTTCTTTATTGCATTTCTAACAATGTGTGCACTACAGTGAGTAATAAAAAAAATGCCCTGGAGTAACACTCAGCTATGCATGTCAATTATCCTTGAACTGTAGTCCACCACAATTAATTTAAATGCTAGTGTTTTTTGGTCAACAGTATTTGAATGTACAGATAAAACACTGAAAAACTTGACTAACACTTCAGGCCTACAAAATTATTACATTTTGTATGAATGACTTTAAAGACTTATCCATTTAAAGTCTTTTTTTTTCTTCAAACTTTTCCAAGTGCATGAAATGATCTGATCTCCTCATTACCAGATGAACTTTCTTAAATAAATGCACCGACTCAAGGACAGTGATGGGAAGAAATTGTGGAGTACATTCACAAGTGGTTTTTAATTTGGCTACAAATCTGCAGAACTCATCAAATTTATTAGACCACCACTCAGTCTAAGGTTTGTGCCACATCATTTTTTTTTTGTTTCTTTATTGGATAATCCACCAGTATGTGCAAGCTTTTTAATCAAAATGACATTTTTAATGGTAAAATGTAATTATTGTTGTTATCCATGAATTTTCTAATTTACTGTTTTACAAAAAAAAAGCAGAAATTTTTTTTGATTGAGATGCCAAATTGCAGTTATTTACCTGCATTCCTGAACACAAAAATTAGTTTTAGCGGTTGAATGTTTTGCTTCATTAATTTCTGGTTTCTCAAGGAAGTCCAGCGTGCCGGCTCAAATGTGAGTATTTTTAGTTTTAAACAAGGTTTTATCAGATTTCTGAAGTATTTGTGGGTTGGTTTTTTTTGTCTTTATGACAGCTGGTCTAATAATGTTGGTAAACACTGTAAATTACTATCTGATCCTTTGAGTATGTTATTGTAGTTTAACCATGTATTGCTACTCACCAAATAGTGTCTGATAAGTCTTTTCTGTCTTTGCTGAATGTGCGCATGCTTGCTGCGTATGACACATGATGTGAGATGTCCCGATAAAGTGTTTCAAAGGATGAAGGAAACACCTGACAGCGCACATCACCATAATAAAAATGCCGGGAAAGCACAAACTGCAGCTTTGCAGCTTATCCATTTTTATAAACAAGAGTGACTGCTGCCAGTTTTTTAATTACACTCTTGGTGGAATTTATTTATGTAATCATGCTCTTAGCTATAAGAGCATAAAGCATAAACAATTTTAACTAAATCATCTTCTTAGCAACTTGTCCAAAGGTGATGAATTGTCACTGATCCTCGTCAAGCTTAAGAAACGACACCTGATTTTATGAGATTGCTGGATAGGGCAATGACCTGTTATGGCTGGCAAATAATGTCTGACTGAGTGAACACATCCTTGCAGTTATCCTCTGGCATATCCTCAACTGATAAGAACAACAATCAGGTTGTTTATGAGGTCCTGCTCTCTGCATCTCATTCAGGCCATATAAAGATCAACCCTCTTCATTTTCTATTGCAACGCAACAGCTTCAACGCATTTGATACTCAAAAGAAGACTCTGCTCGAATAACAAAAGCCGCCTTTACCTCAAGGATGTGCAGTCACCACCTGATGTATGGTGTCAGCCTAACATGGTGCTTTCAATTATAAATTTGTTTAATTAAAATTGAAAAACACCTAAGGGCAGCACATCTCACTCTGTCTGTTTTTCTCCTTTTTGCCCTTAGACCCGTGTGATTAGATGAAAAATGACAAGCATTACACGCAAAAATGTTTATTTTTTTTAAAAAAAGAAATAATGATTCAAACATGGTTATACAATGTTTTCAAGTCCCAAATTAAAGAATAAAAGTAAAAAAAAGAAAAAGAAAAAAGTTTTTTATTTTAGTTTGGTTTAGACTTTAACAAAATAATTATTTCTGGCTTAAACAGCTGAAAACATGCCGTGACACATTCGAGGGCTGGTTCAAGCAATCTGAAATGTGAGTTTATTTTTCACTATTTATCCACACCCATAGTTAAATAGCCTGCCAAGTTTATACAGTAAATATTCAGTGTTTTCAATATGTGACAGATGATAGTCGTCAATAACGAATAGAGACAACTGTTTGCAACTTTAACTTTTATTTTTGAGAGACAAATTTCAGCAGTAAGCATCTCAGGTAAAAGAAAAATTAAAAATGAGGCTGAAGCTACAGAGATATTTTAAAGATGAAACCGATAAGTACAGAAAAGGGTGCTTTGAGGGTATTTTGCATGTGTTTGCATGTGAGTGTGAGAGTGTTTTTTTTTCCTATGCTTGCTCATGTGATTACATTTGGGCCACGGCGTCCCGTCCTCTCATGAATGTTAGAGATCTTCAGGGCAATGGCAATGAGAGGACCCAACACCACCTGAAGGCAGAGCAAAGAGAGCTGAAGGCAGTGCTTTGAAACTTAAATCATTAAGTCTTTTATTTCACTTCATACAAAACATTCAGAAAACGTGTACACGTGAACGTGCGGGAATAAAAAAACAAACAAAGACAACGTGCTGCAAACTCTGCGTGATGGAAAACAACAGCTCAAGACTTTTGCACAGCACTCTACAGCTTAAACACACAAAATTCTGTTGAAACCCACAGTAAAAACCAGGTGAGACACTGAAAGCATAGATTTTAATAAGGGCATGAAGGCCTCATACAACCGCTTTTCTGCTTGGCTGAGAACGGTGTGCACGAAAGCCGCGCTTCTAATCCAGCTGAATAAGCATGATGTGCAATCACGTATGTCGTCTCTGATAATTCATATGCACTGGGCAAGGGGCAGAATGATTAGATGCTGAATTTATGATCTAATGATGGATGGTCCAATGGTTCACTGTAGGTTTGGTGTAGCGCTACAAATAACACGATTTTATTGGCTGAATAAACACAGCAGTTAAATCACAGTTCAGGTATGCTTGCTCATCAGCAGCTTAGCAAGGATGATGTTTATTTTTTTTATGAATAACAAAAGTGATACAATGTTGTATTCAATCCTGGATACACTCCTTTTTGTTTTGTTGCTCATCTGCATACAAACCAGAGACCAAAATTTAACAGTACTCAATCAATTGCTGTCTAAAGAGAGTTGTGAGGAGCCTATCCCAGCTGTTAGCTGGACAAGAGGCGGGGTACAATCCACCACAGGAAACACAGAGAGACAGACAACCACACACTCTCTCATCAACACCTCCGCCCACCAGTTAACCTCACATGCATGAATTTGGACTCTAGGAGGAAGCCGGATTGCCCAGGCACATGCAAACTCCACACAGAAAAGCTCCAGCCCCAGACAACGAGGTTCAAAGCATAAATCTTGGTGAGGTGCCCTTCATGAAGGGATTTAGAACTCAATACACACAATCGACACAGAAACACCATCACAACCATCCGTGTACCTGTGTCTCTCGGTTGTGTCTCTCAGGGTCTCTCTCAAAGCTCTCAGCGTAAATGCGGATGGTGGCGCCCATCCCTCCACCGCTGCCGCTCATTCGAAACACCAGGCGGGACGCATCAGTAAAGATAATCCTCAAACCCTGGAAGCAAATAAACCATTTTATGAATTGATCAAATGTACTTTATTTTTCAGTAATTGAGTATAATTGAGTATTCTCTTTCTCTTCAAAATGTTAAAGAAAATATATATATAAACATATTTTTAAAAAAAAAAAAACATTTTTAGTTAACAGTAACAGACAAAAAAAAAAGTCCATCTATGTAAGATAATTTTCTGATAATCATTTAAATACGTGAATTTAATTTCATTCTACAATCCACAAAACTACAAATCTTTTAACATTGGGCCGGTGTTAAAATATTCAATCCTGCAGCTAGTGATGCAATAATGGCAAACAGCCACTAGATGTCACTGTTACCATGCTTTTTGTTCTGAAATTCTTCAAACTGTACTCCTCTGCTGCATACAGCATATTTACATCCATCATAATGTTGGCTGTAAAGTCGCATAAGGTTACAACTGCTGCAGAACTTCAGTGTATTTCTGGCCCTAAATCAATTTCAAGGACGGCGCTTTTGTTTACTAGCTCACAGCCACTGCAACTCCAATGTTTTAGGACTGACGGCAGAGAACATTATCATAACTGAACTCTGTGTGTGACTCTTCAAACTTAACCTCAGCACCTTCTGCAAAAACAGGATATCACTGCATTGGGAGCAAGCAAATCTATCTCCTGCTGACTGAAGTAAGGAAGAAACTTTTCAGCTAATGCATCTGTAATAGTGCTTATCTGTCCTAAATTCCTCAGTGCCTCTTTCATTATCCCATTAGAGTACGAGTTCAAGGGAGAGGACAACACTACGATATAAGAAAAAACAGGTAGGAAAACCCCCTTTAAATACTTTTTTCAGGACTCCAAACTGTGTTGTCGAAAGATTCCCACCTCAGCTGTACTAGATGTCTTCATATTGACATAGGTTACTGCATGTATAGTAAACAAGAGTTTTGTATAGTAGTAAAAGTCAAGTAGACACACTGTCCCAGTTCCAAAGCAGCCTGTCTGTGAGCTGTGAGTCTCTTTGTTAACTGTGGCTAAGCATTATTGTTTACAGATCATGGTACTAAATGGAAAGATCTGGACCACTCGCCTCTTCCTAATCTGACTCTGGCAATGAAGGACAACATGCCAGAGTCCAGATGAAGAGAGACGGCGATAATGAGAGATGTCCGTCCGCCCAGCTGTCTATCTGTGAGTCTGTCAACTCATCTCTAACAATGGAGTAGCAGCTATCAGAAGCTGACTAATGCCTGTTAAAAACACATGCCAGTGCAGAGCTCAGCGGCCCTGAGCGGAGCACATACCAGCCATAACTGCTGTGTGTCATGTATGTGTGTTTGTCTTTATTCATCTATCAATCCATTTGTTCATCTAGCTGCCTAAAGGTGCTTAGTGATTATGGAGAGGTCTTTGTGTCTGCCTCCCTCCCGCCAGCTGCATCCACGCCAACTGCTCTGCAATTGTGTGGAATTCTTCACGGACCAGTCTCGGTGTGGAAATGTGTGGAAAGAAACTTAAGATGACTTGTGCGCACAGAGACAAAGCACAATAAAATCCAATTCACACAGCAGGGGGAAAGCAACTAATGGCTATTCATTGCCTCACATCGGCATTTTGATTTTACACATGAAATGAGCTGCAGCAGAGAATACCTACAGCAGTCACAGGCCTGAACTCTCTTAAGCAAGATTTATTATAATTTCTCAAATTAGTCTTCAGGAATAGTTCTCCAGGCTTCTTGAAGAACATTCAAGCTCTTCTTTGGCTGTTGGCTGCCTTTTGTTCCATTCTCTGTCAAGATGATCCCACACTGCTTCAATAATGTTGAGGTCCAGGCTTTAGTTGTGTGTTTTTCTATCCAGGGTTGCTTTTACTGCCCTGGTAATGAGTTTGGGATCATTGTCATGCTGAAAAATGAAGTCGCTTTCACTCAGATGCTTTTCAGATTGTATTTTTCTAATTCCATCAATTTTGAAAAGATCCCCAGCACCACTGGCTGAAAAGCCAAACCATGAGAGAGCCTCCACTGTGCTTTACTGTAGACACTCACTTTTGTACCTCTCTCCTGATCTCCTCCAACAATATTTGAAGTTATTTAGGCTTGCCACTTTTTTTAGTTTTGTCCTCCACTTGTCCAGTTTCCTCAGAAACAAGGACACGCTGCACACCATGCTGACAGACGCCACATTTTCAGCTAATAGCTCTTTGGGAATCAGCAATATTATTATTTCATGCCTGTCAAACTGTGTTATCTTGGGCCTTTTTTTCATAGATTCAACTAAAGACATGGGAACAAATTATGAATTTTTGCAACAGGCTGCACTAACACAGCCTGTATCTTTAGTAACAAGTGCCTACAGATACAGTTTAATTGTATGATTGGTTGACTGGTCGTTTCCTAAGTTGTCCCTTACGTGTAAACACAAAACTGGTTCATCCCTTGAGTTATGTGCCTTTTTTATACCTGAATGATTCAGTGTTAAGTCATTTGACAAACAACAACAAAAAAACATTCCTCTGAAAATGGTTAGGTCCAGGCACTGTGTTGAAAATGAGTGAAAAAGCAGCTAAAAAGAAAAACTTTGAAAGATCTTCAGAAACCTGCAGAACTATTGCTCAAGACCACTTCAAAAATGCAATAAAGTCTGGCTCTTTGGAAATAAAATATAAAGAAATGAGGGCTGGCTCAAGACTATTGCACAGTACCGTAGGTCAGACTTGTTCTTATAAAGTCTGACCTACTTATCACATGAGTGTGAGTGTGTGAAACATGTTCCTAATACTGCACATCTTAGAACAAAAGCATTTGTTACTGCAGCCCTGTTTTCCACGCTCTTAGCCACTTACAGCCAAAAGGTTACCAAGACACTGCTAATTCTATAACTGCTGCTAGCCTTAGCTAAAGATAAAACCAAATTTACTCTTTTAATAAGCTGTCGTCTTTATCATTTACTCATTAGAATAAATGATCAAGACTATTGCTCATTTACTCATTAGAATAAATGATAAAGAGTATTTTTTAAAAATCCAGTCATAATGGATAAAAATCACCACCTAGAAGATATTGTACATAATCCAAAGAAAGCCTAATTCCTTTACTAGTTCAATAGAAACTTTTGCTTCTCTTTGTTGGTAGATAGATTTTAACAAATTATCCAAAAAGGCAGTATCTACATTTAGTGCATAAATCCATCCATCATCTATGCAGACAATGTGGAATGTATTCAGTAGCCAGCAGCAAAAGGCTGCCATGCCACTGCTGTGTAAATCCCCCAAGCTTTGTCTTGTGTGTTTGTGTATTGTGTTTGAGTGTGTTTGTGTCTGCTGTGTGCCAGCTCTTCCCCCTTCAAACACACTTGCAATGGAGAGACAAGCGAGACGACAGCTGATATAATTCTGTCCTGGGAGGAATGTGTGCTGTAATAACATTCACTGGGGCAACTGGGATGCTGAGGATTTATCAGTATTTTGGGGTGACTGACTAAAAAGCTGTGGACCTGCTGTATCCATGGTAACACAATGGAATATTCACAGCAGGACAACAAGACTCCTTCGCGGTGTTGAGATATACAAGGTGAAGCCGATGGTCAGAGTGGAAAACACAAGTGTGAACAAGGATAGGCGGTGAAAGGATGCGCATGTGTTCGCACTCATTCTCATGGACAACTGGACGGATACACACACGCCACAATGCACAGTGTGTGTGTGTGTGTGTGTGTGTGTGTGTGTGTGTGTGTGTGTGTATTAGGTGGGGCAGAAGCTAAGAAGTGACGCCAGGGAATGAGTTTCCACACATTTCTGGGCAGGACAGACGGGTCAGCTGGGTGAACTTCACAGAGAAGGAAGGAAGGAAGGAAGGAAGGAAGGAAAGAAGGAAGGAAGAAAGGAAGGAAGGAAGGAAGGAAGGTTACATTGGCCGAGCAAGTTATCAGTGTTTGTAGTGATACGTGCTGTACGTTATGTGTGTTTATGCATATGTTTATAATTTGAAATGGAAGCTAGACTGTTGCCTCCAAACATGGAACCTCTCTGATCGGACGGCACTGAAGCTTAGTGGGTGGTCTGGCTCACACCAGGCTGAGTACATGTATATGGACAAGAGGAAGAGAGGCCGTGTGACCTGATGTGAAGCAGCTTTTGGGTCACAATTTCTAATCCAATGCAATTTGATGTTGGGTTTAACAAAACGGGTCTGGGGTTTGTGACAATCTCGGTTTTAGGCAAGCAGTCCAGAGACCGGTTCCACTTAAAAGGAACAAGTGGCACCAAAATAACTTCAAAGTTGTTCTGATTGTTTTTAATCTAATGGCAGCTGGTAACAACAGGTAACAAAAGCAGCGATGCGCTGTCAGGATTGCAGCCTCTTCTACTCATCACAGCCCGATAGCAGTTAGCATTGTGTTTCAAGAGATACGTAAACAAATAGCATCCAGCATATGATGTTCCTTAACTAAATAATTCAAACATAGAAATCACAACTTCTAACAGTAACCCTAATTCTAGCCTACATCCAACAATGGAAAAAAATCCTTTATATACCAATGTACATAAGCATCTACTGATCTATCTCGTTACAGCTCCAGGGTCTGCTGTGCCTGCTCCTGAGTGGAGCGGAGTGGGATCAAACTTGTGGACTTGTGCTCCGTCCACCTATGTCGGTGCTTGTGCTGTTGCCATGCTTCACACAGAACATCCAGAATTGGCTGCTTTGGTGATAAGATATATAAATAAATAAGGAAATACTTTATCTATCCCATATTTGGGAAATTCTTGAAGGCCATTTTTTTTCCCTCAAGTGTAATTTTATAAATTGGTCATGGGATTCCCTCCTAGTGTATAATTAACCTTATATGGTACCGTGGTGGCTCTGTGGGAGTTGCACGGAAGTTGGCGTTTAATTTGTTTGGGTAAATTTCTTTTTTGGGGCGCTTGTGTTGGCCACTGGCCTTTGTTCTGCAGCTGGACAGTACGCACCTTATCTAGTGGCGTGTTTTCCCTCGCAGGCTGTAGCAGCATATTCCCTTTAGGGCTTCATCAGAACAAGGCTGCAGCGTGAACTGCCAAATAATATCTCTGCTCACTAATTCTGTCATGTGACATCCTGTTGTTACAGTCTTCCTTACACTGACCTGGTTTCGAGCCACTGTTCCGTCCACGGGGTCAATGTACTCAAAGCTGTCAGCCTTCTCCACGTTGTACATGTGGTCCCCTACAGCAAACTTCTGGCTGGTAAATGCTTTGTCTGAGATTACTGCCTCCAGATCCCTCATAAGGTAAAAGGCTGCACGTGGGTCCAGGCCTTCATAGTCAAACCTGACAATCGCAAGACGCACACAAAACATGAACACACACACAGAGTCGATGAGGTCATGAAAGCAGAAAAGGTAACGTTAGGTACGTTTAATTTTCTAATGTCTCATCAACTGTGGTACCTAAAAGGGGTCTAAACTGCAACACAGACATTTTGCCATTGTGACTGAATATATTTTTCAAAGTGATGACAGATGTTTTACAGATATTCTAGGGGCCTGTCCTGTATGTCCCGTCCGTCTACTGTGTGTTTTCTGGGAAGTGAGCATCAGTTTAGAGAAGCTCTCTGTGGGAACATAAAAACCTACCAGTGGGAACACTGTGGCAGCTATCTCTGCCTCTCACAAGGGGGAGAGGTTAAAATAAGAACGAGTGAGAAGAACTGGAGGGAGGGGGGTGGATTAAGGTGGAGGCCTGTGAGGCATATGTGGTTTTGGTAGTGACAAAAACAAGATGAGGAGAAGTTAGTCAGCATGTATTCACACAATCATGGTGAAAAACTAGTAAATAACTGTATCAATTGAGGTTTTGCTAACCACAAAACATGAGCTTGTCAGCTATTTTGGATGTGCGACAATCATGGTGACAGTGTAGAATAGTTTGAATGGAAGTGACGGGCTTGTCTGCAAACAGGGGCCCGTCTCCGAGCTGTAGTGAAACTTAAAAGTGCGACACAAACTGGAAACGGCCTTCAAAGTGAAAGCCTGTGGAAACATGATTTCTGCAGCACTGAAACACAACATTTACTTTGAAGGTGAACCCTCTCCATTTCCAGTTTGAGTCAAACTACTAATGCTTGGCTACTAGTTTGCAAGTATTTGCAGACAAAACCTGAAATACTACAGGCAACTGAGGAAATCTGCTAGCAACCAAAAGCAATCACTAGAAGGTTTTTGGTGCAGCACCTTCTTTGCAACCAACTTCACCTAGTGAGAGCCAGCAACCTCCAAGAACAGCGGCCAGCCACTCAGGGAATAAACATTGTTCCCTAGCAACTGGCAGTTGAATCGCATCCAAATATGGTGGACAAATCTTAAGCAATGTGCGCGTGACGCCACGTGAGAAACTTCAACAGACAGACACAATCCATTCCAAGGAGATTACTTAGCTGGTTACCTGCAGAAGTAGTTACGTCCAAACCTAGCCCAGTGTTCTCTGACAATCTGTTCCACACCTTGTTTCTTGGCTGCCATAACGGACAACCACACCAACACGGACCACAAACCATCCTTCTCACGAATGTGGTCAGAACCTGCAAGAGAAAGAAAATGTGCGAAATTCAACAACCAATTCAAAACCAATTGGAAGTATCCTTGGGCAAAGTATCCGTGGTGAAACATCCTTGTTCTCTTCTCCATTTGACTAGTCTGCTTGGGTCCAAGTGATGTAAATGTCGTCATTTGACAGTGAGTGCAAGGTTCCACATGGATCTCTGTGTGCCTGCCAATTTTTTGTACCTCCATGAAACAACACTATAATCCACCAACTACACATGGGTCCTTCGAACAGTCTCCAGGCAGACTTCAAAGAAGCGAAAACAGGTGTTACTACTCGGCTGTCGTGTCTCCAGCTGTCCGTGTCTGCGGCAAACTATAATCAAGGCTTGATTCACTGCTTCTACCCAAGAAATTACCTGTCACATCACTTCCAGTAAATCCAGGGATACAGTAACATGGTAGGAAAAATGGTGGGAGCGAGCATGTTTTATATTTGGAACCAGGCTAGCTGTTTTGCCTAGCTTATAATTTTTATGCTAACCATCTCCTAGTTCCAGCTGCATGTTGGAGTTGTTTTGAGTTTACCGTCTAAATCTTAATGACGAATGAAAATTATGAACTGTTGCTTTAAATATCAAAGAAAGGACACCACAATCGGAAGCCTCATGAAAAATACTGCAATAAAATTAATCTGAGGATCACATATTGATCCAAAACTCAAATAAATGTATAATGGTAGTTTAATTTTATGTTACAACCTTCAATTGAATTCAGTTTTATTTATACAGAGCCGATTCACAACAGCTGCCTCGGGGCGATTGGGAAGGGTACTTTGGGTTGGAAAATGCACCGAAAGTCGCAACACAAACAATCTTTCCTGCCTGCCTGGAACACAAACCGAAACAGAGGAGCAGATCACAGCCGTAGTCTCCTTCACTGGGGAGCTATCATTCTGTTCTCAAAGACAGCTGCACTGTAAAGGTATGTGTTGAGATTAAGCATGTGTTACAAATGTTTCCCTGCTTGAGCTTTAAATGGAAAGTGAGCCGTTATTTTAAGATGCATTTATATATTTTTATAGATAAGAAAGAAAAAAAAAACAAGACAATACTGTGTCTGTTTTACTTGTCTTCTCCACACCTACACTAAAAATAAGAAGTGTAAGTTAAAGCTCTATATCTGGCACTAGAAGTATGCAGGAACGTGACAGTGGTCATCATCTAATCCCTGCCTCCCTGTTTGTGTCTTTGTCGCTCATCCTAACAGAAAAGGTGATGGAGACTGACACCTAATAAAAGAGATCTAATATCTGTATCCACAAAGCTTAACCTGATGTGACTGTGTGTGTGCAAAGTGGCACCAACAAAACCCACAAAGTTTGACATAACTCTCTAAATTAAAACTGTTCTTGCCTGCGTGTCTCAGAGAGAGCAGGAGTGGTGTGCAGCTCTGATGATTTACTATCCAGGGCTCCCTCTGAGCTTTTTTCCCTTACATGGATAGACAACGAGTAAGCTCCCGAAGTCCTCTCTGGCCCTCTGCTCCTTCCCTTTCTCTCCTCCTTGTCAATACTTCTCATATTTGGACTCCCTCACCATCCTCCATCCTCCATTAGCAACGATTAAGGGTCTTGTTCTCTTCTCTTCTGTTCACATCCACTGACAAGTTTCTTTTCACTTTAAGTTATAAAATGTTAAAGGTATCCTCTCCAGTGAAGACAATGGTTCAAGGAAAAGAAGCAGAAAAAGATGCAAGGAATTAGAGAACAGCTTAACTAACTTTGTGTGAGCTCAGAACTGTAACAAGACGGACAGAAGGACAGACACTGAGAAGGACACGCAACCGTGAACATGTCTGTATTTCTAGGAATTGTTTATATTTTCTGACCACGAATGTGCGTGTCTGCATTAGTATTCAGAAAACACTGCCACTGGAGGAGTGTCGGCATGTTGCCATGATTCAGGGAGCCCCTGTCTCCTTTTATAGCAGAAGAATGGGGATTATTTACACATGCAGTCAGGGTCACAGCCCTCTCATCTATTAGTTGACTCTGAATGGAGCTATGAGCAGGCAGGATGCACTACTTATAAACCCGAGACCTCGAATAGACGGGAAGAGATGGGAATAGTGAAGTGGTGAGAGGTTTTCACCTTTAAAGGAAAATGATGATTTCATAAATCCTTTTTGGTTTTTTGTAGTTTTGCTCAGCTCAGCTCATCAATAATATCTTACAGTGTACGTTAATTACTAACATCTGGGAAAGAATCAACCAAGCGAGAACCTCAGGAATTGAAAGAATGAAGCCAATGCAGTGGTGAAAACTGCAGTTCCTGTAATGTCCACTTGAGTGCTTCCGG
>JAVDPK010001680.1:268756-279526 GCA_034780415.1 Cichlasoma orientale
TGTGTCTGTAATTTTGGAAAATACACTTATTCCTTTTCTATAAGAGAAAACAACTACCCATGTCAGTCATAAAGCTGGTTAGCATAGCTTTGCAAAGACCATGAACGGCTACCTTCTCCATCAAAGAAATGGTTTAAAAAAAAAAAAAAAAAACGGCAAACTTACCTGGCTGCTTCATTGACAAGACCATCTGCTTTTTCCTCTGCTAGTTGCTAAAGAAAGTGGAGATAACAGACATAAGGTACACAAAACGACAGAAAAAAGAATTTAAATGGGCAATATTGCTCATGCAATACATATTCTTTAAAGAATCAAAATAGCTAATGTTTACAAAAATGTTAAATTAAAATTAAATTAAATTAAAAAAGGCCTGCATTTAATCTCTACAAACTAAGTTATTTTCTTGACACGTGGAACCACGGGAGAGATCACTTTCCATTTCCTTTTGTGTCCCATCCTTACACTGGGGGTGCTGCATTTCCCAAAACAGTTTAATATGTAATAACAGAGAGAGCGGGAGGTGTTAATCTGGGTCCTGACCCTTAGTGTCAGTCTGACATTCATCTGTCACCGGCTGAATCACCACAGCTTTGTCTCTAGAGGACTGAATGACAAAAATGTATTAAATAAAACTTAATAGAATGACCAATTGCTGCTTTTATCCTCTCTACTGGGACTGAAAGGCCTTTCGGAGCGTGCGAGGCCAGGGGCAGACAGATTTAGATATATTTTTAGACAGGCAGATATTTGATGAGACAGATGAAAGGAGAGGCAGGTGAGTGGATGTGACATTCCTATTATAATGCTCACATCTCTGATATCCATTACTCTTTCACTAAGAGTTATATCCTCCCCATCCTTCTGTCAGGATTTTCTTCATCTTGCCTCTGAGGACGGGACAGCACCCAGGCCATGAAATGTGTCACCCCAGTGAGTATGACACCTTCAAATTAGAGCCCATTATCTAGATGTCACTTGCCCTGTTCCTTTTAAGTAGCACAAAGGGGGCAGGATGTGACTGTGTATCTGTTGCCGTTTACTACAGGTTAACAAACAGACGCACAAGTTTAGAACCAAAAAGTCACCAAAATGAGCTTATGTGTTGTTCAGAAACCAATACAGCACATTTGCTTTTGAAGTTAACTAATAATTATTTCTTTTATTAGTTATTCAATAAGTGAAAGATGAATCAGAATGTCCCCATAGTCCACATATTAAACAGTTAAAAAAACCCAAATTATTACATTTTAATTGTCATTTAAAATAAGAGAAATTAGAGAATGCAGAGCTTGAAATTATTAACTGCCAATCATCTCGTCCATTTTGACTAATTATTTTAGTACTAAATGTTTCAAAACTCAAAAACCACTCAAAAGTATCACAAACCTGTAGTCCATACTTGGCATCAATGACAGTGACGATGCCTAGGATGAAAGGGAAAAAAAAAAAACACATATTGAGGATTAGTGAGGCGACACCACCACTTGTGCTCGCTCCTCTTTGTACAGCAGTTACCTTTTGGTGTTTGGTTTTGTCTATCTGAGCTACTTTTTCTGAATTATTTAGAGAACACTTTTGGTCTTGTAGCCTGTAACAACAGAGTAGACAGCTGAGTATTCAGTGTGAGAAGCAAGGTAGCAGGTTTCCCAAGGTTTAAAGTGGACACAATTTGGCCAAGTCAGATACTCTACATGGACAAAAGTACAGGTCCACCTACACATTATACTTGGAAGAGCTGCTCAGCTATGAAAACCCATGGCGCGAAGCTCCCGGCACACACTTTTTGTGCTGATGTTAATGCCAGAGGAGGTTTGGAGCTCTGCAGTTACTGAATCAGCAGCGTGTTGGAGACTTTTATGCACTCGGTGACCCCGCTCTGCAACTTTACATGGCCTGCCACTTGGTGGCTGAGTTGCTTTGGTTCGTAAACACACTTCCACTTTGCACTTTGTGTGTGTGTGTGTGTGTCTCCGAGGCTCCATTTGTGACAGAGGCACAAAGCAGACACACACATGGAGCAGCACAGAACAGAGAAAGCAACTTATAACAAGAGCGGAGACTTTGTTTTTCTTAAACTATTTCTTTTCGGGGGAGAAGGATGAAACAAAACACAAACATCTGAAATGTGATTTCACTCCTTACTAACGATGCCATAATATTACTTTACAAAGCAAATAGCTGTTTGAAAGGCTTTATAGATTTTATAAATGAGGGTAAGTATTAGTGCAGATGCAAAATCATGAAAACCGACACAAACAGAGAAAGCAGAAAACCAAATGGATGTTACTGCACTCACATCATTACAAATCTCTTACCATCCAGATAGATGTCGCTGCCAAGCTCTGCGTCAACCCAGAAGATGGAGGCCACGGCTCCTGCGAGAGGAATCAGTATATTACATGCAACTGTCTGATAATCTCAAGTAAAAACAATGGGAACATTTGTCAGGAGGAGGGCATTTTTAAATGTAATCAGAAATGTTTCATTAAAAAGATTAGAACATATCGTCACCGTTTCATCGTTTCCTACTTACAGATGACAAAAGAACCAGCAAATATGTAGCATATATATTTAAATACTTTACTTAAATACTCTTTTCACAAGCCTTGCATGCATTTTCTGCCTGTGGATCAAGCAAAACCAATATCTGAAGCTTTCAGTTGTTCGTTTCCTCCTCGTACGTTTGACTTGCTTCTATTTTCCTGAGGACATGGTTATTCCAAGACCCTCTGTTGCCATGCCAGTCATAGCTTGTTCACATAATTCCCTTTGTCTATGTGCCAAGCCAGAATAAGAAAGCATTGTAAATATTTGATGGCTGTGTAATGAAAACACTGTTTTTGAGTGGCATGTTTCACATAACTCATCCAGCCTCTTCTTGAAAGAAATGAGAGAATCCCCATGGGAGTCTTTATGACTGACAGCACTGCCAGAGCCAATGACAGACCTGTCCTCGTCTATAATAAGCCAATGACATGGCAGGGGCGCGAGGACAGCCCCACTCTGAGCGTGCTCACTTGGTTCCATCTTTTTAGACCTGAGCGTTGCCTGTTTGCTCCTGACACCTGCCACTGAGTGACACACCCCAAATGTTATAACACATGCGTGATTCAAACCTTGTA
Source organism: Cichlasoma orientale (assembly GCA_034780415.1). Classification (NCBI taxonomy): domain Eukaryota; kingdom Metazoa; phylum Chordata; class Actinopteri; order Cichliformes; family Cichlidae; genus Cichlasoma; species Cichlasoma orientale. The sequence continues at coordinate 271,879 of JAVDPK010001680.1, forward strand.
TTCTTACCTTAACCAGTAAATTCACAAATAAAAATTTAACCATTAGAAAAAAATATTCATAAAGACATATCTTTATTTTCAGTACTGCTGATATTTATTTTCTCTCCAATTTATGTGAGTTAACTTCAATAGTTACTTCCTCCAAACCATCAAAGTGTCTATTAGACCCCATTCCTACAAGACTGCTCAAAGAAGTCCTACCAGTAATTAATGCTTCAATCTTAAAGGGCAAGATACCACAGGCCTTTAAGATGGCAGTAATTAAACCATTACTTAAAAAGCCATCACTCGACCCAGCTGTCTTAGCTAATTATAGACCAATCTGCAAGCTTCCTTTTATCTCAAAAACTCCTGAAAGAGTAAAACAGCTGACTGATCGTCTGCAGAGGAATGGTTTACTTGAAGAGTTTCAGTCTGGTTTCAGAACTGATCACAGCACAGAAACAGCATTAGTGAAGGTTACGGCCTGTGACGGTCTGTGCTTGTCCTGTTGGACCTCAATGCAGTGTTTGATACTGTTGATCATAATATCTTATTACAGAGATTAGAGCAGGGAGGGTTCTGTGCTCGGACCAATTCTATACGGCTCAAAAACAAAGGAACACTTTGAAAACACATCAGATCTCAATGGCAAAAAAAAAAAAAAAAAAAAATCATGCTGGACATCTACACTGATACGGACTGGATAATGCGTTAGGAATGAAAAAACTCAAAATGGTACTCAGTAGTTTGTATGCCCCCCACATGCTTGTATGCATGTCTGATAACGTCGGGGCATGCTCGTAATGAGACCATGGATGGTGTTCTGGGGTTCTCCACCCAGATCTGGACTAGTGCATCACTGAGCTCCTGGACAGTCTGAGGCGCGGCGTTGGATGGACCGAAACATATTTTTCCCAGAGGTTTTCTATTGGATTTAGGTCAGACGTGTGTGGGGGGGCCAGTCAATGGTATCAGTTCTTTCGTCCTTCAGGAACTGCCTGCATTCTCTCACCACATGAGGCCGGGCATTGTTGTGCACCAGAAGGAACCCAGGACTGACTGCACCAGGGTAAATATAAAGTTTATAGTTAAGGCTGGATCAGGTGACCCTGAACCCTCCCTTAGTTACAGTTCAATAGGCCTAGGCTCCCGGGTGCTTGCTGGGGGTTTCCGATGATGCACTGTGCATCACTTTTCACTCTGTGTTTATACCCCACTCCACATTTAATTATTAGTTGTTATTAATCTCTGGCTCTCTTCCACAGCATGTCTTTTGTCCTGTTTCCATCTCCTCACCCCCAATCGGTCACGGCAGATGGCTGCCCCTGAGCCTGGTTCTGCCAGAGGTTTCTTCCTGTTAAAAATGAGTTTTTTCTTCCCACTGTTACCAAAAGGAAGCCCAAGCAGGCACACGGAGACCAAAAACTGCAGATATAGGCCCGAGCTGACCAAGACATTTGAATCAACTAATATCAGCCTAATATCTGCCCTTTGCAGAAGCTGATCAGTCTTTAGGTGGCCCTTACGTCACTTTTTGATTCTGGTTTGCACCATTCTTTAACTGCAATCAAGGATGACTTTAAAAACTTTTTCTCTCATAGGTGTGTTCATCTTCAGCTGACATACAGTGAATTTCAGCTTTATGATGAAATCAAGACTATAAAATAACAAAGTAGAACACAGAGACTGTGAAAAAGGAAGATGCGATTTCTTATTTCAAAATACACTGGCTAGCTAACTGTCAAATGTCTATGACGTGTCCTCTGTGTGTGTGTGTGTGTGTGTGTGTGTGTGTGTGTGTGTGTGTGTGTGTGTGTGTGTGTGTGTGTGTGTGTGTTGGGCTGGAAAAACCAAGTCACCTCACTGCTTCCAGCCCACACACACCTCCTGGTGGAACAGCTGGTGAGTGAGGTTTCACAGGAGGCAAATAACTGAATGTTTGCTGCCTGCGCCACAGCTTAAAAACAGCTATGATCAAACACAGATTTATATGGTTGCTCAACATATTCTAACTTATTTAAAAAAAGAAAAAAAAAGAAAAAAGCATGTTACCTGGATCAGCGAGTCCAGTGGTTTCTAACAAAATGTAGTCAAACTTTCCTTTCTTTTCCATCAGATTTTCAATGGCTTTAAGACCATTGTCTCTGGAAAAAAAAGAAAAAAAAGAACGACCACCAATAACTAAAGACAGCATGTACGGAACATTCCAAATTACATCTTATCTAAGATAACACAACAAACTGTGCACAAGTATTACAAGCAGATCATCAAATCTTTGAAGACATCTTTTGATGTCTTCAGTATTCCTCTACATTGTACAAAACACTGAAGCTTGTAAAAAATAATAATTAAAAAAAAAATAATCATGAATGAGCTGATGATCATTGCAGCTGATAACAATAATAATTGTGCAATTCTGTGATGGCATGAAGCCATGATTTTTATCCGAGTCACATTGGAAAAAACTCATACTGTTGCAACGCTACATGAAGCATTCATTAATTATTACCACAGCAGTAGTACTGTATATTTGAAACAGAAACAAGTCAAAATGTATATTAATGACTTAATACTGCAACACCAAATGGGCTTTAGCTACTCTACATACTTGACAGAGCAGCAGAGGCAGCCATTTCTCAGTTCTAGCCACTCTTCGTATAGCTCTCCTGCCTGACTCACTGCAAGAGACTTCTCAAGGGCACTGCCTGCAGAAAGAACATGAGGAAAGATGAGCAATCAACATCTAGAAATTTCTTCCAAATACACGCTACATTTACAAGATCTATAAATATGTAAAAAAGTCAAATACATGAGGATTTCAGACCAATTTAACAAATACAAACAGAAATGTAAAGAGGCTAAACTACCAACCCATCCACTGCTTGACTGAACAGAAATGCAGGCAGCCTCAAACGCAGTTTCTAACCTTAAAAACTCTGGATGACAAAGTTTGTTACTTTGCCGCCCTCTTGTGGATATCAGAGGAAACAACAACAACAATAATTCACCGGGCACCAAGAAAACGGCACAAAATAGTTAAAATAACTCCTGCTTTTGATTTCTCTGAGGGACATTAATGTTTTACCTTCTCCAAATTCATTGAGTATGACAGCAATCCGCTTGTTGTGTTGCTCTGTTAGGATATAGTTCAGGAGTGTAGTCTTTCCAGCACCTATGAATGAACAAAGACACAAAAATATAAAATAAGTACGTTAATAAAACATAAGCATGGGAATATACTTATGACGTAAAACAGGCTGAGTAAACAATACCCTGCAGCTTTGTCTGAGATTATAACTCTGCTATAAGCTCATTAAAGCCGTGAGTAATACAGAGCGCACTCACCAAGATAGCCTGTAATGATAGTGACCGGTATCTGTCCTGCAGGAGGGCCAGGCTGGGTGTCGATTGGCACCAACTCTGGGCAGTCATCATCCTCATCCAACATCATGCCACAATCTATACCAGAAATAATGTTCATCTAGAGTTACACAAGGTTGATGTGGCCTGACTAATAAGCACATAAATACGTTACTAAACATTTATTGCACAGTAAAGAATAATAACTTAGTACGTTTGGGGGGGAAATGGAAGGACATTAGTTATATGCTATGCTGCAGAAATCCACAAATAAAATTGTTTCAGTTGTATCAAACACATGATTGAATATGTTATGTCATTGTGGCCAAATAGCTCAATTTTAGTCTCGTCTCTAGCGTTGGTAGTTCCTGGGTTGTTCCTGAACATGCTAACCAATTTCATCTGAGGGTGACAGTTTGTGTCTCCTTCCAGACCTTGGCAAAGTGGTGACGATCTTGGAATCTGCAGTTGTTTAGAAATGGCTCCAAGAGACATTCCTAGCTTGTGCAAATCTATAATTCTCCTTCTTAGATCTTCACTATGTTCCTTGGACTTTCCCCTTGTTTTGAGTATTGGTCAATCCAGTGAGTGCTGTCAAACAATTCCTTTTTATGCTCCCAAAGAGAAACAACCAGTTGTTCTCAGTCATGATCACTGACAAGAAGTTAACGGGCCTTGGTCTTGTCAAGTTAAAAGACACTGAAACACCTTCAGCACCACTTATTAAATGCTCTAAGTGATTCTATGCATATATTTAATATTGGTATTTTGACCCTGTGTGGATTAGAGAAAATCCAAAATAAATTCAAACCCAATTCAAGTCACTAAAGATGTATGCAGTATAATCATTCCAACCTGGAAAAAGAACAGTTCAAAGAAATCATTAAAAGCCCCAAATTACCAGGGCATTCAAGCCCATGATGACTGTATCTGTCCACTATGAGACAACTGAATCCCCTAATGAAGTATAACGAACAGGAAATCGTTTCTCTCTTACCTGCTCAATCACCACGACAGCAGAAAAAACTACACTTCCTTTAATTTGCTGTGAATAAACCAAAAGGCTGTTCTTCATGAAACTGCAAACAGTTGAAGTTTCCTCAAAAATGCTCTCGTCTCCACTGCTGTTGATTTGACAGCGTGTCACACCGTCTACACTCCGCTCAAATCCTTAAGCAGCGACAACGGTTCCGCTTTCGCTAACAGCGGTCGACTCGAGACGGAGAGTGTTCGATAAAGTGGAAAAACTACAACAAAGAAATTACAAATATTACTCTTTTTTCTCCATTAAAATAAATACGCTAAAAAAAATTCTGCACTAGAAACAATTTATTTGAACAATTTATTTAACATTAACCACAAGATGGCAACAGAAACCAGTTTATGGCAGCACGCTTACGGCATGGGCAGGTGTTTATGAAGGAAAATATAAAACATAACATATTATAATTGTTGCAGTGGTATTAATACAGTTACAGACGAACGAGACAAAACTAGGTAATTAACAGATATTTGAACTGAAGATTACAACTGAAGGTTTACAACCACAATACAAGTATTTCAACTAGCTCAGTCAGACCATTAAGCCATCAAACATTACTGGTATGATACTTGTTAATGAGAAACAGTTTTGTGTTAAGCCCAACACAGCTAATTATAATTACAAAGCAACTGTTTGAATAGTGTTGCAGAATAATAGATTCTTACAGGTATTTCCAGTCCAGCCTGTTTTTAGAATCACACCATAGTGTGAAAAAAAAGGCCTCTCAAAATCTTTTAAACAATTGGTAGCATGGACTAAAACGTTTGGTTTAATAAATTTCTTGCCTGGAGTTAAATATAAATATTAAGACAAATAAATATTCAATGTTAAGACAAATAAAAAGTGCATGCAAACAATATCTGTACTTAAATATTGCATTTATCTTATTTTTTTATTATTAGTGCTGAACTGGCCTTGGGAATCCAGTATTTTTGGCAAAGCTTTGAAAGCATTTGATTTCTGCTGGCATGGCCTACTGAAGTGTGGATGTGATGGAGCAGTTTAGTTAGATGGCTGTCTTGGGGAAGAATGGCTGGATGTTTAAGTTCTTCAGTCATTGCCATCCTACTCAGCCTTCTAGCTACCCTTGATACTCCACAACAAAGGTAAGGGTGTAGTTTATACAGCTTGCTGTTTTTTTTTTTCTTCTTGTTTGCAAGGCAGAGATTTCCTCTGTGAAATGCTGCTGCTGGACAAATAGCAGATGAGCTTGTTCAGTCCGCACCATATCTTCTGCAGGTGTTGGTAAGTCTCTACATTGGTCTTTACATGAGACTGCTAGCAAGTCCGTGCAGTAGCCTTCTTCCTTACTCATATCCTTGAGCAGATCTTTGAATTGCAGAAGTCTTGCTGTGGCTCTTTTGAGGTGGTTCCATAAGGAAAATTGTTCTACGACTTTTGTAACTGGATCACTTCCTTGTGTTGCTTATGCCAAATTTATGCAACAGTCCTTTTGACTTCTGGGTCATTTTCAGAAAGAGCAATCAAAATTTCTGGGTCTTTTGGCCAGGTTTCTTGTGGTTGCTTCAGAAAGGTAGGTCCATGTAAACACCTTTCTGACTTCAAGGACATTTCTGCTGGGATATTAATATGCTTTCATCACGGTTAGACTGTGTAGCAAGCAGGGTTGGACCCCCAATGCAGGATGCGAGAAGCAGACCTTGACTCAAAACAGCTTTATTGCTAGAATTATCTCATATAATATAAAACTCAAAACCCTAAACTCAACCAAGGCTGTAAAAGAACAAAATAACAAGACTGGGAGAAAAAGGGAAAAAACACTAAACAGGGGCATGTACACCACAGAGGTTCTGTGTGCAGAGACACAAGTTTAGAGTTTTTTGTTTTAGTTGTTGAAAGGTTAGGTTATTGTTAAGCACTCTTTGATTGGTTATGGTGCATGGTATTTGTTGTTTTCGGGTTATTCTTGAGACTCTTTCATTGTTATTCCTGAGCCTTAGCTTTGATTCCTTGTGTGGATTGACATGTTTCAATGATTATTCTAGCATTCTGAGTTTGGTTAGTTCTGTTTGGGGTTCATTCTTGTTTTGGTGTAGTGTCCCTGTTGTGTCTCCTTGTATCTGGTTGTAAAGTCTTAGTCTCTGTGTTAGATGTTTCTCTGTTAGGTTACCTCCTGGTTTATTTTGATAGTCATTTGTGTCTTGTAAATTATTTAGTTTACTTCCTCTGTCCCATCCTTGATCAGTATCAGCTGTTTTCAGTTACCCAGGTGCTTTGACCCCTCCCTGACTGCCCTCTATGTGTCTTTAAAGCCACAGTTTAATTTTACTGTTTCTCTGCCTGATTGTTACCTGCCTGATTCCCTGTTTGTTTCCCTGTGCTTGTCAGCGTCTGTTTCTTTGTTGTTGTTGTGGACTTTTAGCTTCCAATTTGGATTTGTTATTATGGGTTTTGTAACAGCGTCTTCTGTTTGGGTTCATACCTCTGTTGCACTCCAAAACATGAGCTGAGTTGTTCTGTTTTTGGTTTTTGCTCCTTCATGTGGTTTTCAGTGTTTGAGACTGAGAACAGGCAACAGGCCACCATCACACAGGCTTTTTGGGAATTTTACAATCAATAATAAAATAATTTGTTCCCACCTGCTGAATTATCTGCCAAAAAGAAAGACTCCTGATCTCTGCAGTTTTTTTGTGTGTGTGTGTGTGTATATATATATATATATATATGTATTTATAATTTTAAAAATTCATACTTATATGTGTTTATATTTTATATTTATATGTAAATATTTATGTATATCAATTTTTTATATTCTATTAATATTATAATATTCTTTATAAAATTACAATTTTATATATATATATATACATGAATAAAAATATAACTTTAAAAATATATCTATAAATTTACATTTACATATAATATAACATTTTTAAATTGTAAATACATATAAATATAAATAAATGTAAACATTTAAAAATAAAAATATTTAAATACATATAATTATAAATTTATATATGTATATTCTTATGTTTATATTTTTTATAAATTTATGGTTACACATATATATATATATATATACTTATTTATTTATATTTTTAAAAATTTATACTTAATATTTATATTTTTTTGATATTAAAATATTTTTATATATTTATATTTTATAAATTTAAATATATATTTTTAGTTATATTTTTACATGTTTTTATTTTTATATTTATATTATTAAAAATTTATACTTATTTGTATTTATATTTTTATTTTTATACTTAAATATTTATATATATTTATATATTTTTATAT
>JAVDPK010001680.1:290814-376340 GCA_034780415.1 Cichlasoma orientale
GTGTGTGTGTGTGTGTGTGTGTGTGTGTGTGTGTGTGTGTGTGTGTGTGTGTGTGTGTGTGTGTGTGTGTGGAGAGATTAGTTTATTGATGTGCAGGTACAAGGCAGAGATGTGTGTGTGAGAGAGAGAGTCCACCACAACCAGAGGCACAAACATATCACTCTAAACATGTTTAGTAGATAACGCCACATGATTGTGTGGTTTTACTGAGCAGCCATGAGGTGTGAGTATTTTTATGATATGTGTGTACAACTTTGTTGAGTATACTTAGGCTGCAACTGCATTTTGAATTGTATATTGGTTAAAATAGGTTACAAATAGGTAACAATGAAATGCAAACTTTTTGTTGCATTTCATTGTTGTTGCTGGTGATAATCTGGTCGCTGATCAGCCGTGCCTGTGCCTGTGGGTGCGTGCCCTGTAATATGCCTCATATGATTGTTTTACAAGGATATTGCTGCTTTTTATGTTTAGTTTTTTTTTTTTTAATGTACATATTTAGGTTTTATGTACTGTGCGCTGGGACTTTCTTATCCCCGTTTTGTTTTGTTTTGGGTTTTTTTGTTTAATGACAGTGAGCAGCTAGGTCTTTAAATAAAATGCCGCTGCGGTGCTGGACTTTGCTCTTTGTGTAAATTTGTATACTCTTTTCCCACCCATGCCGTGACCTTTTCTGGCATTCGGTTATTTTATTGACTCAGCATGTTATGTGATTGATATGGGGAGGAGAATGTGTTGTAAACAGCATGACTGAAGGAGGCTGGCTCAAGTACACTAAATGCATTCATAGTCATAGTATGTCATTTTGTTGGCACAGTACTGTGAAAAACTCTTGAGCTGTCCCTGATTTCTTTATATTTTGCTTCCAAGGAGACAGACATTTTTTTTTTTTTTTTTTTTAAGTGGTCTTGAGCAATAGTTCTCCAGAGTTCCTGAAGGTCTTTCAGACTTTTTCTATGGACATTCACTGATTTTATTTTATTTTATTTTATTTAACTCATTTTCAGTACAGTCCTTATACCTGACCATTGTCAGAGGAATGGTAATAAAAAGGTAATAAAAAGGGATGAACCAATGTTTACACATAACTAAGCAAATAACTAATTTTTAAATTTTATTTACTAGCAGCTTGTTGCAAAAACACATAATTTGTCCCCATTTCTTTAGTTGAATTTACAAAAAAAAAAAAAAAAAAATACGAAAACATTAAATAGTATTTTTGCATCAGCAAGATGTTCCCAAACAGATACTAACTGAAAATTTGGCATATCTCGGCATGGAATGCAGTGTGTTCTTAAAACAAAAACAAAAGCTGAGGAAACTGGATAAGTGGAGGACGAAAGAAGAAGCCGATGAGCAGTATCTGACAAATCCTGACGCAGGACCTGAGAGATGCATCTGGCTATTTGGCTGATCCATCTATTCCCTGAAGCTTCAACAGAAATGGTCTCAGTGGAAGGGTGGCTGTCAAGAAGCCATTCTTAAGGAAGAGAAAGGGAGACAAGGCTGAGGTATGCCAAACCACACAAGAACTGGACTAAAATCTCTGTTTTGGTTTGGGCTGCATATCACCCAGTGGTGTTGGGGATCTTGCCAAATTATGAATACAGAAAAGTATGGTCAGATTTTGATCCACCATGCAATACCATGTGGAAAGCTTTTAATTGACAACAGCTTCATTTTTTTCACCATGACAATGACCCCAAACACACTGCCAATGCAGTAAAAGCATACCTGGATAGGAAAACATACAATGGTTGCACTACTGTCATGGATTGGCCTCCCCAGAGCCCAGACCTCAATATTATTGAAGTAGTGTGGGATCATTTTGACAGAAAATGGAACAAAAGGCAGCCAACATTGAAAGAAGAGCTTTGAATGTCCTTCAAGAAGCCTGGAAAAGTATTCCTGAAGACTACTTTAAAGAAATTACAAGAAAGACTGCCTAAGAGAGCTCAGGCTGTGTTGAAGAATAAAGGTGGTCATACCAAATATTTCAGTATTTTAGAATTGTACTCTTTTGTTTTATATACTGTATTTCCATGTATGTTTGCACGGTTCAATAAATGTCTGCACCGAATTCCCATTTTCCTAGAAAGATATTTCCTAGAAAGAAAACCGGTTTGGCTCAAGACTTTTGCACAACACTGATGTTGTATTATGTCGTTTTCACTGTAGGCCAGTTTATTTATTTTTATTTTTTTAAATCTCTGAATAGCACACTTGTTTTGTAATTCTTTTTAGAAAATTCCATGAAGCTGCTTATCAGATTGTACAAGCTTCATGACTTTGCAGCTTCAGTGGCTTTGACATACTGGCATTTCTTTACAGGCTTTGCTATTAGTTTGTGGTGATAATTAGTAACAGCAATGTTGTAACAATGGCCGAGGGGACTTGCTGAACCCATGAGACTGACCACAGGCGAAGCAGTTTTGAATGTGACTCATTTGGTTAAGTCTGTGCCCTCTAACTCTTTCCTCTGTGGCAATGTTACAATAAAGTCTTTCTGACACTTGGATATGCAACAATACACAGAAAATTGAGTAAATCTAACATGACGAGAAAACTAATAATACGCATACAAATGCCTACACACACACAAACTGGGCTTTTGTTATTGAGCTGCTATTGCTCAGATTTGGGTGGAGTTCCAGTGATATGGTAGATTAATTACAAACAGTATCATGGAGATGGAATGTGTACAGAAAACTGGGGCAGTGTCACTGTTTTCCCCTCTTATTGGTAAAAGCTACAGGCAATCACAAACACAGTCAACAGCTACCCAACATATTTGAATAGCACTCCATTCTTGTGTCATGTTGATTTCCTGCTTGGTCTGGCCCTTACATTGGGACACCATATAATTCAGTGCAAGCATGACAAAGCCTTTACACAGCCGGCAGTGGTGGCCTTCTGTAGAGAGCGAACAATAGTTTGAATAGAAACACCATGGCTTGCCAATTCAAATGAATTCGAGTAAGAACAATTGCAGAATTGATGTTGCATCTGTCATTAAGATACACTGTGTGTGCATGTTGGTGGAATTATATACAAAAGATGAGGTTGTAGAGTTTTTTTTGTGCAAGCATTAAACTTTAAAACAACACTCAAATATAGTTCTCCGGCTCCTGAACACAAAAGCTTATAAATCTGTGTTTCCAACGTTTTGTTTCAGGCACTCTTCTGCAGAGATCAGAAAACACTTTACTGCGAACCATGGCTTTCATCACAGCCGAACCAACTCCAACGCTTCGGCTTCAGTGTCCCTTATTGTGGTGAGTTTCCTTCTATTAAAATAATTCCTTTGCTTTTGGAGTTTATTCTTCTTCTTTCTTTTTTTTTTTTTTTTTTTTTATCCAGCAGGAAATTGTCACATCATCCAAATCTGTGCCTCTGATACATTTGCAGCATTTGAACTGCAGGCAGGGTTCAGACAGGAATGCAAGCATCATGACAGTTTTTTTTCCATTTGTTTTCCCCAGTTATGCATATGTTTCCTCATTCAAATGCTTAACATGTTAAGTGTGTTTTAAGAATGCCGTAACATATTACAGCTGTATAATAGTACTTTACGTGTACCAATGCACTAGTGATGTAATCCTAGTTGAGGGGGGAAAAAAAAATTATGCTGTGACCGAAACATCAGTGGAGTGGCTTCCTCTAATTCCGCTTTAGTGTTTCTGCTTACACCACTAGAGCTTTAGAAGCATATCATTTTCATATCCTCCTTAACTATCATTAGCTCTGCGAATGTCTGACTCAGTGCGGTGTCTCACCTTGAAGATTATGTTTTGAATCCTAACAATTCTTCTACAGCACGAGCTACCGCTTTGGCAAAGCTGCAAAACTGTTGAGACCATCCTGACACTGCTCTTTGGCTTAACATGCTTTGGAAAACATAGTAGATACTGCAAAGACTTGTATGTCATTATGACGGGTTGTTTTCTAGTCTCTTTATTTCAAGCGTGACAGAGAACGATCCCTGCCCTCCCATGCCTACAGACAGAATGATGCACAGTAATCCTTTGCGGGGATTTGCTCCCACTGCACTCTCTCTGTAGTACCCTCTGAACCTCTGTCTCTGCCTCCCAGCTTTATATGTTCTGCTCTCAGTCTTTTTCCTTTTCTTCTATTTTTGTCTTTTCCTCACATTTCTTCTCTGTGCTGCCCTACATTTCTCTCATGTAAAGTTTTCTAAAGCTTTTCGTTGTTAGGTCTTGTGACATATATTTGTGTGTGAGTGACAGAGCTTAAAACCCTTCAATAATGTGTTTAGCAATGATCCTTGAGCTTTTCAGCTGACAGGTCTTGAGGAGAAGTACTTGAACCAGCTGTCCCAACCCGGCTTGTAGCATGCAACATAGTTAATCTCTAACCTGCTTGGGAAATGGGTCACTGCCTTGGGTACTGACAGGCAGTGGATGGGGCCTGCCTACCTTGCAGCTTACGCAGGCAAATCTTCAATATGTCCGGATTTGGGATGCGGGAGAGGGTTTTTTTAATACCATAATCTCTGGGATGATAGTTTTACATTATTCAGCAGTCCCGTCTAGCACAGGGATGAGGGAGGGGTGTTTGTTGCTGCAGTTGTGATGCAGATCACTACGTTAATATTGACTAAACCTGAAATTCAAATTTTTGGCCTGATCAGTGTTGGCGTTTGTTATAGTTTGGCACATAAATTGTATATTTGTGCAAGTGTACAATGCAACTCTGTGTGTGTGTGTGTGTGTGTGTGTGTGTGTGTGTGTGTGTGTGTGTGTGTGTGTGTGTGTGTGTGTGTGTGTAAGCAGCATGTGCGTGTGTGCCTGTTTCTGTTCCTGTCTCTTAAAACACCAGTTGATGGAGGGACGCCTTGCTGATGTCACTTCCTTTAATTTCCTGTGGTTTTGTCTCTTTCAGCTGTAAAGTGCAAGACTGTTGAAACTGTTGCCAAAACCTTTTGTGGGTTAAACAGTCAGACTCCAATTAAAGCATTCACTCTGTGTTGCTTGTGATTTACTTTCTCATAGTGCTCATAGTTTCACTTCAGCTTCTGGGACTATGAAGACCACTTTAAAGATGTTCCGTGCATTGCATTGCAGCTGAGTTTCAATCAGAGGCATTCTAGAACAGTAGGTACACAGTGTAGGTTCCCTATATCCGGAGTGCGCCATTTTGTACACTTCCTTTTTATGGTGTGCAGTTTTCAGCAGGGTAAGTTTTGCGATATCTCCTTGAGCTCAGAAGTCTTTTCATGAAACTAGAATGAGATTTAGAAAATGCTTACATATCTTCAATCATGTTAAACTCGGCTGTATTTTGTGAGAATATAGTGTGTCTTGGGTTCTTTTTTTGTTTGTTTTTTTGTTTTTCTTCCTGTATATCGAAAGCAGTGATGCTGGCAGACAGTTGGTGCTTTTAAAATGGGTAATTTTTACATAAACTTCTAACTGGTTGACAAGCTCTTCTTTTTTCTTTTTCTTTTTCTTTTTTTTTTTTTGAAGCTTGTCTTATTTCATAATTTATGCATGTCTGCACTGAGTTTTGTCACATCTTCCAGCTGTTCATGCTTTTCACTGCAATTGTTGCACCTTTGAGTGCTTAAAGTTGATTAAAATGTCTGTTGGCTGTTGGTCTTGCAAGGAAAGATGGATTCTTGCTGGCACCACTGATGACTCCACAGAGCAGCAGGCACTGATCAGAGGCATGCATAGATTTGCATTCATTTGTTTTCGTTAGCCTCCATACCAAACAAGAAAAAGAGGCCATGTTACAATGATTCTTTGAACTTTGAGGCAAGGAGCCACATGGAATAAGATGAATGCCACTATAGTGATATTGTTGAGGTTCTGCTCCATAGAGAGGAGGAGTTAAAGTTTTTATACTGCAGGCCTATCATTTAAAATAAGTAATAATAATTGCTGTCTGTGTATTCTTGTGTCATGTGTTGCATGCTGAGCATTAATGCTAGACCATGTGCAACAATATGCTCTTGAGTGTTTAGTGGAGCAAAAATATCCCTTAGGGTGGGTTGATGTGCAAAAACATGTCTGAAGGCAAATGGAATTTGCTCAGCTTTTAAAAGTTGCGTACAGTAGTGACTCATGCTCTGCTGCAGGTATTTCCACCTCTTCTGTGTACATGCTATCTGTTACTGCATATGCCAGTAGCTGGTTTGTCCCCTTTTTCTCACTCTATCACCTGTGCACATACGTTCAGTCTTTTACAGGCTACCCGTATGGGATGGTGCACACATGACTGAAAGCTTAAAATTCTTCTTCTAAAAAAAAGTCTGACTATTCTAGTTCTAATGCCTTTCATCCTTAATGCTGTATATCTGTTGTTGGGATGGTTTCCTTTTATTATTCATCAGTTCTTTAGGAGTTTTTCAGTATGATATTCAGCCCGTTTCAATAACTGGATTAAGCCCAGTCAGTCTAAAAGGACAAAAGGGGTAAAAAAAAAAAAAAAAAAAAAATCAATGAGCACTTGCCTTTAAAAACGTTTTTTAGTTTAGGACTAGGCTTAACCTATGCCCGGGAAACTCAGCCATTATGGAATAAGTTTATAATTTTTTCCCCCCCTACATCAGCTGCTCCATGCAGATTATAATCACACAGGTCTGCTCAGTTTGCTGCCACCTTCTGTAGCAACACCTGCTCCATTCAGGTTTCTTTTTTATTTATTTATTTTTCTTAACAACCACAGTCAGCCATGCACCACAAAAAGGGATGTATGCCATCTCATCAGTTTGTGTGTGTGTGCGTGTGTGTGTGTGTGTGTCTCTCTCTCTCTCTCTCCTTTGGTGCACTTTCTAATGATGATAAAAGCTCATCTGGGCCCGAGTGGGGATTTGTTAAAATGTGCGCTGATGATCTTAATGTATGTACTGCTTCAAAGGCTTACATACTGTATGAAAGTTTCAACCCATTTATACTGTACTTTAAAACGATTACAGCTTTGCTTTTGATCTGGTGTAGCGGAGAGTGGGTTATAAGAGTTGCAGTCTAAAAATAGGTTCACAGACGAAAAAAAAAAACAACAACAAACACACACAAACTGCCTGAGTGCCAGTTTGTTCTAGTTTGCATTTATGTAAGTCTCTGTCTTTTGTTCCTAGACAGGTATTAGAAAATATTCATGATTCAACATGTTTGGTTTCACCTCCATTTTTTTTTTCTTCTTCTCTGCTGTGTGTGTGTGTGTGTGTGTGTGTGTGTTTACGTGTGTGTGTGTGTGTGTGTGTGTGTGTGTGTGTGTGACTAATGGCTGTATGAACTCTCAAATTAAAGTATTTTATATTTTCTGTTTTGCTTCTTGCTGTTGCATCAGTATTTATTTGTGTTTGATACCTCACATGTAATCACATCAGACAGGTCTGAGGTTTTATAAATATGCTTTTCTGACAAATAATTTATAGCTGCTCATTTGCTGTTTTGTTTAGATATTTAATAATGATATTTGGTGAAACATATTCTAACGTTTCCTTTTAATCTTTTCTCTTTTTTTAAATTTTCCCAATCCCAATATTTTCTCCATCATTCTTTGATTCTTCAGCCTCCGACGTATGATGCAGTGGAGCCCTTGGACCTGGAGGAATTCTTGATGTCGCAATTAAGAAGTGGAGACTCTGCACTGATGCAAGAACTTGGAGACTTTCCCGATG
Organism: Cichlasoma orientale; assembly: GCA_034780415.1. Classification (NCBI taxonomy): domain Eukaryota; kingdom Metazoa; phylum Chordata; class Actinopteri; order Cichliformes; family Cichlidae; genus Cichlasoma; species Cichlasoma orientale. Next base: position 298,463 of record JAVDPK010001680.1, read on the forward strand.
ATGACCTGATGGTGGAGCAGGTGGAAAAGGAGTGTCGCACTATTCGACACTCTGTCCCAGAGGATGGGTGGGTTATAGGCCAACGTTCGATAAACAGAAGTCAATTTACAGAGCTTTAAAGGGAAAAAAGCAGAAAAGGACAGTATTTTCCATTGAGAGCTTTCTCTAATGTCTTGACATGTTGATCAGCAATCCTACTGATGTCCAAAAGTTGGAAATTTAGACCATTAATTGGACATAAATGTAAGACGGGCACAAATATTCAGGCTGACTGCCTAAATTCATTTTAAAGCCACTCTGTTACTTAATGCTATCTTTGCTTATTCAGAGTATTCATGACTTGACCATGACGCACAGATTAGGACAGGAGAAGAATTTAAAGTTTTCAGCTGCCTCTGAATGCTTGCATGTGTCTACATATCTTATTGTCCCCATGCTTATCTCTCACCAGAGTGGAGTTGGATCCACATGTAAGAGACTGCGTGAAGAGTTACACACAGCCGTGGCTTGTCGTCTCTAGAAGGTAAAACACTGGTGTCCTATCTGATACATTGTTATGCTCGCTATGTTTCCTACAAACACGCTATGCACATATACTGCATAATACATCAGTGTTAGCTAGACTGACTCAAAGTTCAGAGGTCTCTTAATAACCATGAATGCCCTTTTTTTTTTTGTGTGTGTCTTTGTCTGTCTTATGTGTATGCATGAAGATGCCAGGGGGATGGCTGGAGTGTGTATTCAGAGCGAACAGGCCTACACAAACTTCTTCAGAAACAAACCTTTGAGTCGGATTTTCAGCCAGAAAACCAAGAGAAACCAGTAAGAAACAGAAACACACAGTTGTGCTCGGAAGTTTTAGTTTGGAGGTTTGGATAAAATAACTAATATTAAGTGTAAGTACCCTTTTATTTAGTTTTTCTTAACCCTCTTACTCAATGAAAGAGCCTTCCTCTTGTTCAGTGTTGCGTGCAGTGTGGTATGAAGAAACAAGCCCTCACTTATTTCCTTCTTTGGTCACTTATGTGCAGTGTGATTCTTTAAGTTGCACTATATTGCCAAAAGTATTAACTCATCTGCCTTCACATGCATATAAAGTTGAGGGACATCCAATTCTTATTCCATAGGGTTTAATATCATGTTGGCCCACCCTTTGCCGCTATAATGACTTCAGCTCTTCTGGGAAGGCTTTCCACAAGGTTTAGGAGTGTTTATGGGAGTTTTTGACCATTCTTCCAGAAGTGCATTTGTGAGGTCAGACACTGATATTTGGCGAGAAGGCCTGGCTCACAGTCTCCACTCTAATTCATCCTAAAGCTGTTTTATCGGGCTGAGGTCAGGACTCTGTGCAGGCCAGTCAAGTTCTTCCACACCAAATTTGCTCATTTCTTTATGGACCTTGCTTTGTGCACTGGTTGTCATGTTGAAACTGGAAGGGGCCATCCTCAAAGTGTTGCCACAAAGTTGGGAGCATGAAATTGTCCAAAATATTTTGGTATGCTGAAGCATTAGAAGTTCCTTTCACTGGAACTAAGGGGAAGAGCCCAACTCCTGAAAACAACCCCACACCGTAATTCTCCCCCCCCCCCCCCCTCCACCAAACGTTACATTTGGCACAGTGCAGTCAGACAAGTACCGTTCTCCTGGCAACCACCAAACCCAGACTCATCCATTAGATTGCCAGACGGAAAAGCGGGATTCAAGTTGGCGATCTCTTCGCACTATGCACCTCAGAATCTGCTTATCCCGCTCTGTCATTTTACGTGGCCTACCACTTCATTTCTGAGTTGCTGTAGTTCCCAATCACTTCCACTTTGCTATAATACCACTAACAGCTGACTGTGAAATATTTAGTTGTGAGGAAATTTCATGACTGGACTTGTTGCACAGGGGCCATCCCATCACGGTACCACGCTGGAATTCGCTGAGCTCCTGAGAGCGACCCATTCTTTCACTAATGTTTGTAGAAGCAGTCTGCATGCCTAGGCGCTTGATTTTGTACACCTGTGGCCACAGAAGTGACTGGACCACCTGAATTAAATGATTTGGATGACTGAGTGAATACTTTTGGCAATGTGATGTATCAGATTCTGTTTATGCTTGTTGTTGTAGAAAATGAATTAAAATGTAATCATTATTTTATTTGGCCTTTTATTAGATAGTGTGGCAGTGAAGATTAGACAGGAAAAAGTAGGGAGAGAGTGGGGGAAGACATGCAGCAAAGGGCCCTGGGGTCAGACTTGAACCAGGGTCACTGCATTTCAGCCCTGAGGCATATAGCCGCCTGGTCACCCTGTGAGCTAAACTGGTGCCCAGTGGAAACAGGGTCTTGATTGGGTGCCTTGGTTGGGTTTGTTGGTGATTACCAACAGATTAAATATTACTGTGTTAACTATATTTTTAGAACAAATTTGCACTGAGGTAATATCCCGTAGCTTAGAGGAGCAGAACAACTGTATAATTAGTTTATTTGTACAGTTGTAATGTTTGAATAATAGCCAGCAGTGGGAGGTAGTTAGGCAAAAAAACTTATCTAATCTAGAATATGAGACTGTTAATTACATTCCAATCTTAATATTGACAACAAATGGAATAAGTGCATTTCCCGTACAGCTTAACTGTATTTTTAAGCAACTACAAGAAAAGCTACCTCCCACTACTTGTCCTGTTGAAACTCTGTTCAAGTGACTTCTGTGAGGGGAAGACATTTTAGTGAGAGCAGTATGGTAGTCCATACTGATCAAGGCTTGAGAGGAAAGTTGTTGGTGTGAAAGGGAATGGGGGTGGGAGACGGGGGGGGGAGACTGGGGTGGGCTGGGGGGGGGGGGTCTTGAATAGCGACCCCAACAGTGTGTTGTTATTCACATCACTCTTTTCCCTTCGGCAGTGGCTTTTTCAAGTTTAGTGCATAGAAATAAATCTGAATACTTTACACACTGCAGCACTTTTTTGTTTAACCTGTACGGTATTCAGCATTTGTCAAATCAATAACTGCTATCCATGTGTTTGGATCTTTCATCATGGATCCCTGCCTCAGTCCTTCATTGAGCCAAGTTCACATCCTCTCTCTGCCCTCTCAGTCGCTTATTTGTCTTATAGTGGCCAAATCCCCAGCTCCCAGAATCACACAGTCCCAGCCAATCCAGGTCCCAGCCAGTGCCACTCCCAGTTCTTGGCCCAGCCATCCCTCAGCACCAGCCAGTCTCTCCAGCCCCCTCTTATTGCTTCATTCTGCCAATTCTGACTAATTACCCAAACCAAAAGGCCTTCATTACCGCTGTAGGCTTCCCATGATCTACATGCCAGAATGAACGTGACAGAGAGGGGAAGAACAGCACTATTGTCCTTCAGCACTTAATAGTTCTCTTCTATGGTCCAGTCTTCTTTAACAATAGCCCCGGGAATCATGGCATGATGGTCTCTTGAAGCCTCAACATTGTGAAGCTTAACCAGACTGGAAACTCAGTTGGTCCTAGCCTGTGGTGTGAGAGCTGGGATATGAATTTGATGGATGATGGAAGTGAAAGAGACAAGGAGAGATGGTGGCAAGAGGAACTGTTCAAATAAAGATGCAGCTTAGGAGCAGTGAGCTTATGACTTGCAGTTTGGCTAAAAGGCTATATAACTTGAGTCTTTCGGGTTAGGATCTTGAACTTGTTTCATTACATTATGGTTGTGTGTAGGCGCTTGCCTGGATACAAAGGCTATCACTTCAACTCAAGGCTAAAAGCTTAACTCACAAATCTTAACATTCTGTTTTGTTTTGGGGGTTTTTAAATATGTTTTTGAGCTTTTATTTTGATAGAGAGCAGACAGGAAAGCAGGGGAAAAAACAACGGGGATGACACACAGGAAATGGCCGGGGCGAAATCAAACTCAGGCCCTTGCAGCCTTTCAGTATATGGGCTGCCTGCTCAACCCAGTGGGCTATAGCGGTTCCTCCTCATCCTGTTTTTGCTCTGATTTTATTGTAAATATTCTGACTACAGGCAGTGATTCATATCCCAGACACTTTAATGCTTCTTTCAGTACATTTAGTCTCTTTGCTGATACTGTCTGCTACACCTGTGTAGTGCATGCCATGAGCATCGTCTTACTTGTGGCACAACTAGTCACACTTTGCTTAGTTCGCTCAGAACTGAAAAAAGGGAGATCATATGCCAAATTAAGATTGCTCACTTTATAGTTTGAGTACTGTCTTATTGTGCCAGTGCCATACTGAGAGACCTCTTACTGATGAATTCTTGCTTGGAGCATAATGGCAGATCAACAAATATGATTTTAATGGGAAAAAAGGAATTTCTGATCGTGTGATGTCCTGGTGCAGTCTGACCTTTAAAGCAGCATGTGTCTCTGTTAAAGTCAGAGTTTGGATTCAGATTTAATTGGAGGAATTAATGTATGAGAGTTTTTAAAATGTAAGAATGTTATATATTCCAAAAAAAAGGCAAAAAACCCCCCCCAGGTTTGACCTACAGTAACAGAAGACATGGACCAAGAAAAATATTTAAATTATGTACAACAGAAGAAGACCTCTTCAGATGCTTGCCTTTTAAAGGGCTTCTGAGCACATTTATGTATCACATCTGTAAATTAACTCCAATGAATGTGAGTCAGTTCAGCTGCCTGGTGCAGCTAGTGCTGTTGCTGGCAGGACACTGGATGTCAAAAATATGCAGCTTGTTTTCCAGAGCTTTTGTAACTCTGGGTCAGCAGGTCAGCTCAGCCCTCTATGCTGTTGTCACTTTTGTCTAAAAAGCCATAAGCCCGCTGGGAGAGATCTGATTTGATGGGCTCGTGTAAAGTTATATCAATATCATATCCGTTATGATGAGTAACTCATACCCCATTACCTTGTGTCTTAATTCAGTGGCTCTTTTTCCTGACTGCCTGGTCAATTTTTTATCTATTAGATATCAAAAAACACAAAAAAGTTTCTTTTTCATAATTAAAAATAGGATTGGCGCTTATGGCTGACAAAAAACACCTGCTGAACATGATGATGTAACTCAAATCACTTCACTTTCTTTTAAATACAGTGACCATAAGTACGGCTATATGCTGTATCTTCTACACTGAGTAAGCTTTGTTTAGAAAAGTACAAGAGTCTGTCATTGTCTCAATCTGAAGCAGAGACTGTCTAGACTGACTAAATGCCTGTTTTGTTGTGCCTGCTGACAAAATAATAGTATAAGCTCTATTTTTAATGTTGTACATTGTTGATGGTTGATAAAATGCTTTTCTAGCACAGGGGTGATATTCTGTTGTTAGAAGAAATAAGATTTGAGGTAAATGCATGGCTGCCTTATTCTTTAAACCAAGGAAGAACATCGACATGCGTTTAATCTCGTCCCCCTGCACATTGTAGCCTTAATGCCCCGTAATTTGCAGATCCTTTTGTTTTTTTTTCAATTTATGTTTTCATTTTCTTTCATTCCCCTCCTCATCCTCTTTTCTTTGTGCTTGCCCACTCCCGGCCATGACATGACCCTTAACCCTGTTCTTCTGTCGTTGCTCCAGGTCAAGTCACCAACTCTAGCAGGGTTGACTGATGAATCTGGCCACACGCTGACCTCCTCTGACTTTAACTTGCGATGCCTGACTCCGGACAAGAGAGTGGAGGGTCTGCTGGCTTTCAGCAGCCACGAAGAGCTGGACCGTTTCAACCAGGAGGCACGACAGGGGAACAGACACCCCGAGCTGTTTGCTCTGTACCCACCACCTGACGAGGTGAGATATGAACCACGTTGCTGGGCATTGCCTCCTGTGTGGATATAGCTTCAGGTCACAGATCAGTCTGCATACTTAATATTGTTTCTTCTCCATCCACAAACACCTGTGTTTAGTTAAAGATCCTAAACCTCCATTTTCTTTGAAGCATATTTCTGTAAATGTCTTACAGGAAGATACAGTGGAAATCCGTCCTGTTCCCGAGCGCCCCAGAGAACACATTGGAGAGCGCATTTTGATCCGATGCCAGTCCATAAAGTATGTCATACATTTTCATTATACTGTAGGAGGGAGAATAATTCAGTAGTTTAAACAGCTGCATAGCTGCGTACTTGTTTCAGTGATGGACAGAGCATTATGTGAGGTTGGAGGAGTGTTCCGTGGTGGTTGTCCTCCAGAAAATCTCTGTCCCTCCCTTTCTCTGTGGGATTCTGTCCGCCTCTTTCGCTCCTTCTCTCATTCTAGCACACACAAACAGAGTTTCCCTGCTTTACACTCTTGATCTTTCTCGTGTAGCTCATAGATTTGCCAAATATTTGAGTTGAACTGGTTGCTCTGCTTACAGTTGTTTGGCAACTTCTCCTATAATCCCTTAACCCTTAGTTCAAGCATCTCATCACTTATTGTGACTAATCTGGTTTCAACAGGAATGTGAAATAATCCAGCAGAATGGAAAAACTGAGGGAAAAGTAAATGAAGAAAACAAATGTAGGGATGGTAAATGTGTTTGGGATTTGTATCTTCTGCTGCAGTAAAATTCCTAATTTAATTTTCCTTTTTTTGGCCTTATAGGTTTGAAATTGAAATTGAGCCCATGTTTGCCACATTGGCATTGTATGATCTGAAAGAGAAGAAAAAGGTAAGAAAACCCTTTTTTCACTCTTAAATTCATATTTTTTTTTCTGTTGTGGAAGATGCTTTCTTTGTGTGGATTTGTGGTGTGTAATAAGCAACTTAGAATAAAATAGCTCTGCAGTAAATTGCAGTTTACTCAGTCGTGGGGCTCTGAGCTTGTTTGGAGCCGGGCTGTGTATTTTAGTATTTCACATAAGTGAATCATGATGACAGTAAAATCCCTGCATTAATTATTTTTGCAACTACGTAATATCAAATAAAACGGAGTTTAATTTGCTTATTTTAATGTGTGATGTGGACCGAATCACTTCTGATTTGTTTTTAAATGACAGATTTGGACAGAACTCTACCGAAACCCAATAGTTGCCGGTATTGTATATCTAACCACAATCACGTTTCATGGTAGCTTTTGGATATTATTTGCCTCCCGTTGGCACGGGGAGGTCTGGTAGTGTCTTTGGAAAGTCTGCTCTGTTCTGTAGTAAGGGATCAGTGTAATCTATAAGGTTTTATGTCTCATCATCCTCACATATTTATAGCATTGGGGATCACGTTTGGCCTTGTATCTACTAATACTGCACATTATTTTCACAGTAAAGCATTCTGAGCCGTGGCTGTTAGTATGTTTTCTGTGGATTTACACAGCTGGATAGGGTTTTTTTGTTTTGTTTTGTTTTTTGAGGGGGGGGGGGCAGTAGGGGTTAGAAGGATTAAGTGTTCATGGATCTCTCACATAAGACGAGGGTTTAGCCACCGGGTTTGCCCTCTCATCTGTGCTGCCCTGCTTTACTGTAGCTTGCCAGCAGGACTAATGGCTCTAAGATACTCTGTTGGGCGAGATAGGACAGTTTAATACCTCACAATATGTGAAACTGGGTTGTGTATATAACCTGGTCTTGGGTCAGCATCACAGTTGCAGTACACACAGTATAAGCCATACACTGTATGAAATATTTAATGTAATGAAATATAAATAAGTATATAATGTAAACAAATAAGGATTGTTTTAGTTCTGCCATCATTATGATGGCAGACTTTAAGAGCAGAGCTGCTGTGTGACATTGTTGCGATACATTTTGTTAAAGGTGACTAATTTTATCATGTCCCGAGCTGAAGTCCGTCCTTGCGGAGGTTAATACAACATCGTCCCTATTAAATAGAGGCTGTTTAATGAACTGTGTCTGTGAACATGAACTGTGTCTCTGAGTGAAGGAGAAACTGTCAAGCTGCTTGTTGTCAGTTCTGGTCCATTTATCTCTGAACTGTTCGCACTTTTGCTTCAGTATGTTTAGTTTCTCTTTCTTCTGCACTCCTCAGTGCAGTTGTTTTTCTTCTTAAAAGTCTTATCTTCTGTTTTCTTACTTGTATTCTCTGTTCTCCCGCGTCCCTCGCTGTCTCGTGGAAGTTTTGTTGCTGTGTCTGAGTTTGTTTTTGTTCACATCGGTTTTTTTTTTTTGTTGTTTCACAACTGTGAAATCTGCAGCAGATGTTCATATAAATCCATGTCTCTCTGGTCCGTCAGCCAAGGTGTAGACACGGGATTTGACCCAGCAAGTGGCCTACTTATGATAAGAAATTCATGAATGTAAACACAGAGATTTAAGAGTAGGCACAAGCAGAATACTATTTTATTTTCTTGCAGCAAAAAGGAATACTGATCGTGGTTTTTTTACTTGTTACTTTGCAAGACACAATTTTACTCAAATGTGACTGCAGCCCAGTGGACGGACACCAGAAAACCACAGTTCAAAAGACTTAAGAAATTGTGGAGTCCGGATCTGCTGTTGCTAAATGTGCAACACAGGGTGTTTGCAAGTGTTCCCCATCAGAAAATGTTAATCATCTGTCCTGCAAGTGTGTGTTTGTGTGTGTGTGTGTGTGTGAGTCAGTCAAGCGCAGTGTCTAAAAACTGTCACTTTGAAGAGGGTTTTTACATTCGTTGTCACATTACATCAAATGTTAAGAATGTTGTTATGATTTACTGAAAATGTTAACTCTGTTAACACTCCTCCTTTGTTTGACCAGCTCATTTTTCTTAATGAGCAGAGGGTATTTTAGTCAGCTGGCTTTAATTATTGAGAAATTATTTCTGATTCCAAGAAGTCTTTTGTCAGTAAGAGGTCGACTCCTCCGCTGCACTCTTTTCATAACTGTGCCTCGTTTTTAAGTTAACTGTGTCATTTCTGCCACAAAATCTGTTCCAGGTTTTGGCCTTTTGGCTCGTTACACAAACATGAAAAAATGCCAAAAGTCGTCATTGTTGAGAACTTTCGTTTAGGGCTTTAATAAAGTTACTGCTTCGAGGATTTAAGTTATCAGGCAAGTTTGACTTTCTAGACGTTCTTTGGTGTGGTCAGTGTAGTGGAGGTCCTGTGGGATAAGCAGAATGAAGTAGAGTAGTTAATGGCTTTCCAGTGAATAGGATCACATGACAGATACCAGGCCAGGCCACATCAGGACATATGGCTGTGTTCCTACCCATAGGTCATTATGGAGGTGAGAAGAGAAACTGTAAAGCAGACTGAACAGATGAGTTACATCAAACTTGTCTCCTAGATCAGTGTATTCCTTCAATCTTGCCTCATAAAACCTCCACCTGTCAGTTATATGTTCCATTTTATTAAGCCCTGATTAACAAAATGAAAGTAATCTCACATTTAATTTCATTAAGAGGTCACTTTTCTGTTTTGTTTTTTTTAATTTTTTTAAGTAAAATGTTTCATCTTTTTTTTCCTGCAGATATCGGAGAATTTCTATTGTGACCTGAACTCTGAACAGTTTAAAAACTTCTTGAAACATCACACTGATTGTGTGGATCCGTCCACGACAGCCAAATCTGCTATCTTCTCCATCACCTACCCTTCCTCAGATATATTTCTGGTCATCAAGGTAATGATGAAATCGACTGCAATCCACTGACAAATGGCAGCAGTATACGGCCAAAGTAAAAGTTTTTGCTTCCAAGGAACCAGCCTTTTTTTTTTTTTTTTTTTTTTTTTAAGCAGTCTTGAGCAATACGTCTCCAGGCCTGAAGGTCTTTCAAAGTTTTTCCATCAGGAAAACATCTGATTGGCAGCAGCTTTATTTTTCAGCATGACAATGATCCCAAACACACTGTCAGTGCAGTAAAAGCATACCTGAATAGAAAAACACACAAGAACACTGTAAGACGCAGATTGGCCTCCTTAGAGCTCCGATCTCAACATTATTGAAGCCGTGTTCATCAGAACTGTACAAACTCTGTTTTTTGCCTTATTTACTCTATGTCCATTTATGTTTGCACATATTAGCTTATGTCTGAATAGATCACTACACCTAGCAAAATATATGACGGGTGGCTCAACACTTATGCACTGTCCTGGATAGATAAATGAAACCTATTTATAATTCAGCCCATACTCAACGTTTTCCAGCAAACTATGGATTTTTTTTCTTTAAATTTGCTAAACTGCACTGATGACTCCTGTACTTCCTGCCTGTGTTTCAGATTGAAAAAGTTCTGCAGCAGGGTGAAATCAGTGACTGTGCCGATCCCTACATCACACTGAGGGAATGTGACTCTGGAAAGGTGATGTGGGCGGAGCAAACAGACAAATTATTTAAAAAAATGCTCTTCATTTTTCCTTTTAACCTCTTATTAACAAGTGCTGTGTATATAAAAACACTTCTACTGAAGGCAACTAATTCTGGAGTTACTGTTTTTAAAAGCAGCTTCTTCTTCTTTTTTTTTTATTTTTAGAACAAGGACAAAATTGAGAAGCTACGAGGCCAGGCGGAGGCTTCCTGCGCGAGGCTGGGTCGCTATCGCATGCCGTTTGCCTGGGCAACTGTTAATATAATGGAAGTGATCAACTCTGCTACAGTGGAGCGTGATGTCACAGACTCAGAGAACACAAAAGGAGGTGTGTGCTAGTGTATTGTTACCTTCTGATTACTTTGTATTTTTGTTCATTTCCTAAGAATCTCTGTAGCCGAGTCTCATTCTTTTTTTTTTCTTTTTTTTTTTTTTTTCCAGGTAAATCCAGCAGCATTGACCGGAGAGGACTCCCCAGGAGGAACTCTGAACGTTACAGTACCCTCGATGACCACTTTTGTAACGTTTCTGGCTTTAAGCCTGCTACTATCACTATCTCCACCATCTTTAAACAGGTTTGTCTGCTGTCCAAACAAAGAAACGGATGAATCTGTGAAAATTCTCCAGTTCCTTGAGATTCAAGATAAAGCTTACCAGACAGACATGCTTGTGTTTACAGTCATCAAGTTCTAATATTATTTAAACTTGTAGGGCTATTTCTGTGAAAAAAATTATGTGTGCTCCACTGTTCTATTTTTTTTTTTTTTTTATTACTCTGTTTTATTTTGGTCCTTGTCACCTGCGGTTTTCAAAAAATAAATAAATAAATCACTGTGTTTTAGGAGGGAGATCGTCTGAGTGACGAGGACTTGCTCAAGTTCCTGACTGAGATTAAGAAACCACAGAGGAGAATCAAGACAATACCAGGTTATCGCTCATTAGATGATATTAAATATTAATGTTTTTTTCTTTCTTGCATTAGTGAAAGTTGATACCCCTATCATGTTGGTTTGTTACAGCTACTTAGCATAAATTAGCACTAAAACTGGCCCTGCACTATATTGACTTTGACTGACTCTGCTTGGCCATGGAAACCCATGCCATGAAGCTCTCAGCACACAGTTTTTATGCTGATGTTAATGCCAGAGGAGGTTTGGCTCTCTGCTGTTATTGAGTCAGCAGAGCAATGGAGACTATTTTTTACGCACCTCAGCACTCGACGACTTGCTATGTAATTTTATGGCTTCATGGCCGAGTTGCTGTGGTTCCTAAACACTTTCACTTTGCAATAATACCACTTGCAGTTGATCTTGGAATATCTAGGAGACATTTCACAGACTGACTTGTTGCAATGGTGACATCCTGTTACAGTACCACACTCAAATTCAGTGAGCTCTTTAGAATGACCCATTCTTTCACAAATGTTTGTAAAGGCTGTGTGGTTGATTTTTTTGCATCTGTGGCAAAGATTCGGAGGCTTAAGATTAAGCCTTAAGATTAAGTATTTTGGGGTCTTTTTAGCCCTTATTATGACAGGACTGGTGAGAATTGACAGGTAAGATGGGAGAGAGAGAGAAGGGGAAGACGAGCAGCTTCGAACCCAAACCCAAATTTTGTAAAAGGGTCAAACTGAATCAGTTAGCATGCTTTAAATTTCAAGTAGGTATATTTTGTTACTTTAGTTCTTAAGCTAAGCATTACTGTTGCTGCCTGAAGAGGGCACATACACCAGTGGTACAGATCTTTTCATCCAGCTCTTGGCAACAAAATATATTTCCCCAAAGTGTAGGACTTTTCCTTCATAGTGTGTCAGTTTGTGTTTTGGTTACTGGAAGAATTCACATCATAGGCTTTATTTGGGATATTGTATATGCAGGTTACTGACCTTTTGGCTCATTTTGCATCTTTTAGGTTGCATAAAATTGGACATGTCTCCAGTCCACGAAACCCCAACATCGTGTTTGTCAACTGAGCTTATCCCTCTTAAACCTGTGACTGAGAAAAACGTTCGTCCCATTAAGGAGGTGCTGGAGTTCCCTTCCAGTGAGGTTTATGTTCCTCACAGCATTTACAGGTGGGTTGGAGGGCACAGTGTACCATGTTGGCAAATAACCTCATGCTCCTGTAAGGTTTAAATTTGAGATTGTGAGATTTTTTTCTATAATTACTCCAAAAAAAAAAAAAAAGAATAATTTTATTCATTGTGTTTCTATGCCTTTAAACATTTTTGTGAGTCTATGAAGAAAACTGCTTATGGAAGACGTGCACCTTCAAGGCATGAGAGCAAACAAGCTCAATAACAAGTTATTCTTCCTTTAGGATATGAACAGGTTTCTTTGTTCATAGTGGCAGCATTTATAAGAAGAGGCAACGAGAGCTGACGTTACTTTGTAGTTGTTCTCCTTTTTGGTGTCATTTATATTTTTAGGCATTTCCGTCCAGGCTACCTGCAAAATGACCATGCCAGTTAACAGTAAAGAGTCTAGCAGCATGAGCACGGGTTTCATTCTACTCAGCACTCAATTCTAAAAAAACAAAAACAAAAAAAAACATGTGCGAACAAGTCCTCTGCCGGATAATTACATGCTGATGTTCACTAAACATTTGTTCCCTGTTTTCCTGTAGTCCAGGTTTCAGGATAGATTATAATGTTGAATTAAACCCACAGAGGAACACAGAAAATTACTGGTTGCCTTGACATTTCTGTGACATTACTGTCACCTCATCCCTGCAGCTGGTGCTGTACAGACAGTGCCATCTAGTGATGAATAATAAAACTGCTCTGGTTTACATACAATGTAGCAACGTTTTTTATTTACTGTTTTCCTAAATATACATCATTTCTCTCCCTGTGTACTGTAGGAATTTGCTCTATGTCTACCCCCAGAGGCTCAACTTTGTCAACAGACTGACATCAGCAAGAAACATTACCATCAAAATCCAATTTATGAGTGGAGAGGATCCTAGCTCCGCTATGCGTGTGAGTGCTGCTCTTTCTTATCTGTCACTTCACAGCAATATTTTGACACTAAAAGTCTTTTACCTCAATTCTTCTGCTGAATGTGATCATGATATACTTCGCCTAATTTGATAATCAAATGCCAGCAAATCCATACGTTCAAATTTTGGTGACATTAAGTAATGAGCAGTATTGTTCTAATGTGATTTGAAAGCAAGATTCTCAAAACTTGTTACAGAAAGTAGAGCCTGGCTCATACTCTAACATAGTTGTCTAGCATTTGTTGTGTGTATTTATTTATGAATCCTTTCTAAGATAATATGAAAATGCAGTTTAAAAAGTTGTTTTATTGTCAGAAAGCAAGTCATGAATTGCTCATTTAGGCTCTGGCCAACTTTTAGGATCAGCTGGTTGTTGTTGCCAACAGAGAGGTTCCAGAGTGCCCTCTGGTGGACAAACTATACAACACCAACATTGATAACCTGGCTAAAGGCTGTTTTTCCCACCTCTTCTTTACTTTTTACATTTTTAATTAGCCCATTATCAGTGCCCATATTGCTATAAGAGCAAAAAGCTAATATTGGCTGATATGTCGGTCAGGCTCTGACAATAAGGGTCAGTGGTTCAGATGAACACCTGTCTACACAGAAAGTGTGTTTATAATGTTAAGTTAAAATACCTTTTTTATTTATTTATTTTTCTATCTCTGTATTCAGGTCATTTTTGGGAAATCAAGTGGCCCTGAATTTTTACGTGAAGTCTATACCCCTGTTACCTACCATAACAAGTAAGCACACATTATTGTGTTTTATTAGACTACCTCTGATATTACCTTTTTATGTGTATCAGCAATCCGAGTAACTAATTTTGTAATGTGTTTTTCCATGACTCTGTCTTTTTGGCTTTTCCTGTTTCCTTATCTCTTCCCCTCTATCCCCGTCTTCATTTATCTTTTTGTTTTTCTCGTTTCCTTCATGTTGCTTCCTTTTGTTACTCTGTAATTTCCCTATCGCCAAGGTCTCCAGACTTCTATGAGGAAGTGAAGATTGCTCTTCCAGCACGTTTGATGGAGAGGCATCACTTGCTGTTCACGTTCTACCACATCAGCTGTCAGCAGAAACAGAACCAGAGTGGCAGCTATGAGACGCTCATTGGATACTCTGTAAGCTTTTACACTTCACAAATCTTAAGAGCAAAATAAAGATTGTGTAGTTTTTCAGTTGGCAAATCAGCTCAGGAAAGTGCTACCGTGCATATTACTATTAACTATTTGTGACACCTGTGTCATGTGACTGCTGCATTTTCAAAATATTTGAAGCATGATTGAATTTGTCTTTTTGCTCCGATGCAGTGGCTGCCCATATTGAATATTGACCGACTGCAGACTGGTCAGTTCTGTCTGCCCATTGTCCTGGAGCGACTCCCTGTCAACTACTCCCTGCACACGCCTGAGGTATAAACGTCTTGCTCTTAAAAGATTCAAATTAAAAAAAAAAAAAAGATATGTATAGTTTTAAAGTATCTTATGGATTGACAAACACAGGCAGACAAGACATATTTATGTTTCCTATGTCTTGTAGAAACTTCCTCTTCAGGTCCCTCCGGTCAAGTGGATGGAGGGACACAAGGGACTTTTCAACCTTGAAATCCAGGCCGTGTCATCCGTGCACACACAAGTGAGCGAAGGCTGGATGCCTCAAAACCAACACAGCAACACAGTGAATGTCTTTTTAGCTCAGCCTGTCTGTCTGTATACATCAGTACACACACGCGTACAGCAAGTGTCCATGTTGTTGTAGCATTCGCCCCGAAGCGTTAGCTGCACTCTGTCTCAGTACATTTGTTTCTTCCTCCATCTTCTCTCCTCCGTCGCGTTTTCTCTCTCTGCCTCCCATTAAAGTACCACACTCTAACAAATCCTGCCTTCTCCCTACCAGGACAACCACCTGGAGCGTTTCTTCACCCTCTGCCATGCACTGGAGGGTGGGGTAATATTCCCCCTGCGGATCAGGGAGGAGAAGATTCCAGAGAACAAGCTGGAGCATGAGCTGAAGCTCAGCATCATATCCCTGTCCTCCTCCAGTTTAGAGCCCCTGGTCCTCTTCCTCCACCGGGTGCTAGATAAACTCTTCACTCTCATCATGCAGCCCATGGTCATCGCTGGCCAGACTGGTGAGTGGACTCTGTATCCAAAGTGTGATGGGTATATAGCAATGATTCCAGAGCTACTTCGAAAAATTCCTTTCCTGTTGGCTTTTTCCTGTTGTATTTTCAATTTATTTATTAAGCTACCATGAGAAATTTGTGAAAAATATCCCCAGAAAAAAAGATTTAGATTTGTTGAATTGTCTAACCAACACTTAAAAACTCAAAAATAAAATCTGTCTAATCTATCTAATCATCACATTTGAAAGGGAAAAACAGGGGGACTCAGCATATTAATACTCATTAATTAGTTAATTAAGAATATTAAAATTGTTGCACATTATTATTCTGCTGACCAACTGCAACTAGATTGATAAATAATTTTGGCAGTTATAAATTGTTTTTGAAGAAACTTGTTTTATTCATTTAATTATCTTATAGCTCTAACAATTTGTGTCCGTATTTTTATGTGTGATCCTTTTCCACAGCCAATCTGGCCCAGATAGCCTTTGAGTCAGTGGTGTCCATTGTCAACAGTCTTCATAACAGCCAGGAACTGATCAGGGACCAGCTGGGTAGGAACAGCCTCTTGGCGACCTACCTGTACTGGGTGTTTCGTCTGCCTGATCCCCCTCGAGACGCGCAGAATGCAGGTGCTTAATCGTTTAGAAGAATGGAGTTTTTGTTTTGTCATTCATGTGAACGCTGAGTTTTTTTTTCTCTCTTTTGTATCAATGAACATGTGATCAGGTGCAGGTAGCGCAATACCTTCAGCAGAAAGCCGATACAGCACCATGGGTCGGGCCACGGCTGCTTCCGTTGGCAGTATGCTTCTCCAGTCCAGGGTCCGAAGCAGCAGCAATCCCGATATCCCCGGTCCACATAACTCTGCTGAAGATGATGAGGTCAAAAACATTCTCTCTGCCAAGGTACTGATCAGCTTCATGAGAGTTGTTCCAAACCAGATTTTTCACGTCTTCCTTTAAAATTTGCCAACAAACTTGAATCTGCTCCAAAATAAACAAAAGTGTTTTAGTGTCCTTTTTTTAAAATATATATTTGCTTGCTTTTAAAGGTTTTACCAAGTATACACCAGATTTTATTGATAGTTGATTTTGCATCAGACTAATGTTCTGTATTAATTTAGATAATTGAAAAAATACATTCTCACACACACACACACACACACACACACACACACACACACACACACACACACACACACAAAGTACAGTATGTAAATATGCCAGCGTGACTCTTCATACACACAAAACAGCCATTTGCTATTCATCCCCACAGTACATTAGGTATTGAAATAGGCCACTAGACACCCACTCTAATGAATGCATCCATCACATTCAATGTGATGGAACTTGTGTGTTACTGTCTCCAGGGCCACAATAACCCAGGCAGCCGCATGTCCACCTACGTAGACGTAAACAGCCATCAGAGCCCAACAGGAAACACCAGGCCATCCAACAGAAAGGTTCAAAGTTCTCGCTTTCTTTTCTTTGGTCCCTTTTTATATGTAGCAATGTAAGCATATATTATAAAAGTAGGAGAAAAGACAAAAGAAGATATAACAATCACCAAAGCATGAGTATGAAGTGGGGAGTATATTTCCTTTTAATGACTTGGTGTCAACATTGACTTCATCTCAAGTGGGATATGATGGATATCCTCATCATTTTAGGAGAAGCTGATCTGTCTGTCATTTATTGGAGAAGGTCTTCACACTTAAAAGCTTAAATACCACTTTTATCCAGTCATGTGTGCTGCATGTGCCCCAGCTGGGAACATCCATCCACAGTATCTTACTCTCATGAGAGGTCTGAAATGTCTGTGAGGGTTAAATATACATATATATATTTTTCCAAATATGATTTCACTTGATTAAGTTTGTCATTGTATTTATGCTATT
This sequence comes from Cichlasoma orientale, assembly GCA_034780415.1. Classification (NCBI taxonomy): domain Eukaryota; kingdom Metazoa; phylum Chordata; class Actinopteri; order Cichliformes; family Cichlidae; genus Cichlasoma; species Cichlasoma orientale. Next base: position 315,647 of record JAVDPK010001680.1, read on the forward strand.
TATTCATTCATGTTGTTTGTAGGATTATTCAGATACAGTTAACAATGCACTTTGTTCTTGGAAATAGAAATAAGTTTACAGGTTGTGTGTCACTTGTGATTAATATAACTAAAACTGACACATATGCCAGTGCGCTCGGACGATTGACACTTTTCTTGTGTGTACATGTGTGAATGCATGCACATTGCCTTTGTACCTGATGAAGGTTAGCCAGACTGAACTGTGGTAATTTAATGTATTAGCAGTAAGTGAGATCGTGTGCAGGAGTTGGATTCAAATGACTTAAGTCTGGAAATTGTCAGTATTGACTGTAAGTGTCCACAGAATATCCAGTACCTGTGATCATGACTGTATGCAGTATCTGAGATAATATACCAGTCGCAGCATGTTGCAGACATTTTTATGTTGATGACATAACATTTTCTAAAACCTAAACAAAATCCCTTTGTAATGAAGAGGTTGCATGGTAATAATTATTATGTTGTTTTTTTTTTTTTTTAAGAAACAGGTGAATGCATGAATTGAGCTGATATTAAATCAGTGTCCAACTCTGAGGCACTTTGATATATTGCATGGAAATTAGTTTCATTTGAAAGCTGGCCTTTGGCCCTTTTATCAGAAAATTTATTAAGGGTCTGTAGAGCAGTTCCACTTATTTGTACAGTACCATTCATATCAATGGTTGAGTGTGTCCAAACCTTTGACTGGTATATAGATTAAGTTATGAGTGTAGGCTTATGCCCCTGCTGTGTATTGTTAGAAAGCCTTATTCAAAGTCTCAAACTGAAACAGTTACAGTATGCAAGGGTATGGTAACACGTAATGTCATGGCACTTTGTATAGCTATAAAGGGAAAAAAAGAATTATCTATAATATGTATATATAATATGTATAATCCATAATGTAATCTAATATACAAGCATTGGAATAGTTTTTAATTAAGAATAAATGTTTTAAAATCCTTTGTAATTTTACTTTAATTGAAGTATCTATTTATGGTGATTGATTTTTATTATAGTTTGGTGACACCGCAGTGTCTCCAAAAAAAGGTTGATTTCTGTCTTCAAGTTCAACAATACCTTTCATCCTCCAGTTCCCCCTCATACCCAGTAGGTGGCAGTATGACATTGGGGACACTGGTATTGCAGTTCTGCTTTTTGTTTTCTTTGCTGCTCAGAGCTCAGCAAGCATATTAAAACCAGTGCAGTATATTAATATAATAATGTATCAGCAATACCAAATATGCATTCTTTAAAAAAAAAAAAAAAAAAAATCATCTTCTCCGTCAGGTACTGGGGGAAGACCGGTTCTCATTAAAGCTTGTGCATTTTTTTCTCTTGCAGCAATTTCATGAGGAGCTGGCCCTACAAATGGTGGTCAGCACCGGGGTCTGCAGAGAAAACGCCTACAAATATGCCTGGTTCTTCTTTGAGCTGCTGGTCAGTATTTATTTTTCACAACTATCTGTAAGTGAGGGGGCCTCCACAGAGGTTAATGATAAATAGGCAAAGTTATAAAAATGAGTCATATCAAGCAAATGTGACCTCATGGCCAAACGCCTTCAAAAATAATTGATAGTAGTGGTATTGTATGAATACTAAGAGGGCATTTGAAAGCACCCAAGGCAATAAATTACAAAAACTGCTGGACAATTTATTTTCCGTTTTGCAATTCAGCTGTGTCATCACTGACATTCACACTCATTCTCTCAATTTGTCTTGCTCATTTATGCTTCTGCCCTCAACCTCATTGCCTACTATAATTAAAATGGGGATTTTTGTGTAGCTTGATAGAATTTTGATTTGAGAATAGAAAGTGATGATAAAATAATCAAACATTGCTCTCTTTTATTATCAGGCCACCCTTTTTATCAAATCAACTTTGCATTTGTTGGCTCTCTCAGCAGTTATCAGTGGCGTTTCCCCTGTTTCGGTTTCGTGACTTGTAACTTTTTTTTTGCTGTGATGGCTTAAACAGGTGAAAAGCATGGCTCAGCATGTGTCTCAGCTGGACAAGTACAGCGTTCCTCGCAGAAGTCGCTTCTCTGACCGATTCAAAGATGACATCACCACTATTGTCTCTGTGGTTACAGCTGAGATTGGGACCATCCTGGTCAAACAGCAAAAGGTAAGAAACGTACTGCCGATAACAATGAAAATAAATCGAGGGCTTCGCAGCCTGATCAATTTGACTTCGATCCGCAAACTCTCCAACGCAACGTTTGTCTAGCTTCTGTTCTCCTGGGTTGTGTCGAGAGAAGCAGTTTCAGCTTGACCGTACATGTTGTCAATGTCCCCCCTCCCAAACAACAGGAAGCGGGGAGTGCTAATTATATTTGCCTCTGTGGAATCAAGAGCACAGCTTACACAGCTAGATGCTCAGTAAGATCCATCTGGTGCAGCTTCCTGATTGCTGTTTGTTGACTGTTGTTTTAGGAGGTAGAACAAGCAGAGAAAGTCAACATCAGCCTGGCTTTTTTCCTTTATGACCTGATGTCTCTCATGGACCGAGGATTTGTATTCCAACTAGTGAAAAACTATTGTAATCAGGTAACATAACGCTGATTAACGATCAAAAAATATGCATAATTGTATCCGAACAGAGGAACATTTAGGATGTATAAACTGCTGTCTTTCACTTTTAGATGTCAGCTAAGAGTGTGTCAATGCCAACGCTGATCAGCATGCGTCTAGAGTTCCTGCGAATCCTGTGCAGTCATGAGCACTATCTCAACCTGAGCCTCTTCTTCAGCAGCCCTGCCTCTGCCCCCGCCTCACCGTGTCCATCCATCTCCTCACAGGTTCGCCCACTTGCCAGCGCGAATTTTTGCATTCATTGTTCAGGCAGTCGGGTAACCGTTTTATCGAGTCGAGTTGTACAGCCCTAAAACAAACAGTTAGCCTTATCAGGTTTGTTTTGTAAAAGATACATCTTTCACAAGATTTTCAGAAAAACGTGACCTCTGACCTTGAGGTCAAGGTTGCTGAGATTCAAACTAGTCTGAGATTTTGAGTAGATGCATCTATAGTATGAATTTGAACATCCTAGGTGACAGTTCTGAAGTTGTCGGTTCACAATATTTTCAGGAAATTTGACCTCTGACCTTTTACCTCAAATTCACAGAGATTCAAACTTTTCAGACATTTTTAGTGTAATGCACCTGTGGTATGAATTTGAACATCCTAGGTGACATCGTTCTTGAGTTATTGGGTTCAAAATATTGCCAGAAAAACGTAACCTCTGACCTTTTAGATCAAGGTCGCCAAGAGTCAAATTTGTCTGAGATTTTTAGTAGACGCGTCTATGGTGTGAAATTCCCTGCAGGCCCATATTTTGGCACAGGACTATCCATGTGGCTGCGAAAATGATAATAAAAGCAAGGACAGTAAATGTTTGGGTTTGTATGGCATGCAGAGTTATTAAGAGAATTAAAAATTTGAGTTTAGGGACTAATTTAACTGACTAGATAAGATTAGATGGGATTTATTTTTATTTTTTTAAATTAAAAGGCTGTTTAAAAAGTGCTTTATTTTCTATTAAGAAACATTTCACGCTAATCCTGTTTCTACCTCTCTCGCCATCTTTTCCGCTCCTTCATTTCATCTTTCTTTTCAGAGTTCTGGTTCATGCAGTTACCAGGAGCAGCTGAAGATCTTGGCTCTGTTTGAACTTTCTCCGGAATTCAAGCAGCAACACTACCTCACGGGTCTGTTACTGACAGAACTCAGTGCGGCGCTAGATATGGAGTCAGAGGGGTATGGAACTACAGCCACTTTCAATTTGCTCACACCTGACTAACTTACTTTCTTATTACAAAGTTCCCATTTTATTTTTCAGTGTTTCCGAATAGTAATCATCATTTAATTGAATATATGACATCTGGGTACTCTTTTAAAATGTAAAAATATGTATTTGTGTTTACAGGGGAAAGGTCCAGAGAAGGTCCATCAATGCGATCTACAGCCTGCTGTGTTCTCATGATCTTGACAATCGGTGTGAGAAACCTGAGGTCAGAGCCAAGGTGGCTGCTCTCTACCTCCCCCTGGTGGGGATTATTAGAGACTCGACCAGCTAGCTCGATTTCTCTGGTACACACACACACACACACACACACACACACACACACACACACACATACGCACACACACGTGCACACACAGGCTGGCTCTAAACTGAAAGCACATTGAAAAGGTTCTGCATGTTACTTTATTACGAGCTCTCTTTCTGCTGGTTTGAGACTCGGCTTAATGTTCATTTTTATCAGAAATAAGCGAAGGGCCTTTGGCTTAAAAATTTGCATCGTGACTCTCAAAAGTCACGTCACAAGCAATTTCTTCCTGAGGGGAAAAAAATAAAATGTGTTCCTGAAAGCTGCATGAAAAGGAATATGTTCACTTTTTGTCACAACTCGTATGAAACTTGTGTTTTGACAGTTTTGCTAAAGCTACCTTTATAACCATCTTAATTGAGATATAATAGTGTTACATTTAGCGGTGTAAGTTAATTCCGTGTGCTGCAGTTTTCTCTTCGCCAGTTTAACTCATTTGACCCTTATTTGCCTCCACAGTTGCTGAATCGCGCAGCGGGAAAAACAAGGCAGGCGGACCTGAGGATGACCTTGAAAATGTCCCACCTATCAATCAGTCTGTTGCCATGGCAATTGCCGGGAACCCTTTCAACACACTGGGACGGAACGCTCTTATTTCCATGGCATCTATGGTAATGGCCATGCGTACTTAATTTCTTAATTAGAAGACGGTAACAGATTATAGTCTGCTGTTCCTTGTTTTTAAAAGTTCAAAAATGCGTTTGCGTGTCTGTGTGTATGTGAGTGACTGTATCTGTGAATATTCCCTTTCCTAACAGGTGAGCTGCACAGAAGCAGATTGATTAGCTGTCAGAGCCACACAGATACTTCATTCATCCTGAAAAATCGCGCACATACATACACACACTTATCTCCGGGAGATGGTTTATGGGCAGGCATTGCCATCATAAGTGAACAGGGCCATCCTCCCTGACAAACACATCCATCAAGTGTAGCTACAGCAACAACACAGGCGCCAAAACTGAACACTGCCATTCTCTTCCTCTTCCTTCTGTTTCTTTCCAAAAGATGAATCAGTTCCTTGTATGTTGCTGCAAGAAATACTGTTGTGGAAAAAGTGATTTTGACACGAGTGAGCCATTGTTCTGGTATCCATCACAAATCCAAACACCTCTGCCAGAGCGCTTGGTCCTCATTTTCAGGCAGTTCACCTTTTTAACAATGTTTCCAGTGAGTCTTTTACGTGTAGCGAGAACAGTGTGTTTTCACATGACGCATGCTCTCACAAAAACAAGAGATGCTTTAGCTCAAACGCTGGAATATTTGATGTGGGTTCTGGTGAGCTTCACTCAGTCCTGCTCTAAAAAAAGGAGACCTGGAAACAAGGTTCTAGGTGGGACACCTAGAGCACTAGGAGGTTAATGGCTGCATTTATCAAAGCTGCTGCAAAATGAAGCAGCGGTAGCCGTCTATAGTAGCGATTTATCATCTCGCGAATGAAGGTAAATGAATCTGCAATAGATTTAACACCTGTTAAGATGGGGAGGAGAGCCATATTTCACTGAAGCCAGTGAGAAACCATATTTGTGGTTTAGCGAAGCTTGTCAGAGATGTACTGTTAGTTTATTGTGCACACTTGTTAGTGTACACTGCGCAACTCAATAGGTTGAGCACTGACAGTGTTATCATATGCATTTAATATAAAATTGGATCAAAGCCTATGATATTACATACACACTGAGTATAGTTTTAGGACATCTTCATAGATTTAGTTTTGTATGTGTCAGTTTGATTTATTTCTGGGAAGCAGTTTCTAATTCTGTGATCTGCAGCAGATTCACACATTTCTCTCCATTGAGAGCTACTACACTGTATCCAATGCATATCTGTCTTTGTCTTCTCTTCTTCCCAGCAAGGTAAATCCATAGCCACCCTGGCTGCAGACACCAGTCGCCACCTTTTGGTGTGTTTCCTGTGGGTGATGAAGAATGCCGATAGGAACCTGATTCAGCGCTGGACTGTAGATATGCCTCCCTCACAGCTCAACAAACTGCTGGAGCTCCTCACCATTTGCATCTCCTGCTTTGACTACAGGGTCAGTTATGTGCTTATTTTCTACTGTTGTCTGTCAACTATCATTTAATGTCATTTTATCAATAAAAACACAAATGCACTGCGTTGGCTGTTTTTGCGTGTTTGCATACATTCTCTACATGTATATTTATCAGTGCTGCATATTTCCACTGTATGCATGTTGTTTTTGTGCCTGGTGACTATTTGTTGATTTGTGTGTTTGCAGGGAAAGCAGAGCAGTGACAAAGTGAGCACCCAGGCTTTACAGAAGTCCCAGCAGGCCAAACTGCAGTTGGAGGAGGCCCTGCTGAGAGGAATGGGAGCCCGTGGGGAAATGATGAGACGAGTTGGAGGTGAAGTATTTCTTGGCCAGGAATAAAGCCTGGAATTGCTTTTCTGACATTTAAATGTAGAATATTTCAAAGATTTGCGCACGAACTTCCTCTTTTAAAATAATCAGCACTCAGATTTCTGAAACCTTGTCATGATTTTATAAATGTACGGTGTATGGTAAGAATTAATGCTGGTTTTTGCAGTCTATGTCTGGGTACTCTGAATTTTTTGATATTCATGCATTTTGTAAAAATTCTGTGCAGAATTTTTAATATGTGTAAAGTCCCAGATTACTGTAATCCAGTTTCACACACTGCTCCTCTAATTTTCCTCTTGCATTGCAGTAAACCTTTTCACATGAAACACATGGATGCCGTTTTAGCTTATAATCTGCACAATAAGCATACTTTTTCCTCACCATCTCCTTTTTGTATTCCACACAGTAACAGACAGGACGACGGGTCAAAGAGAGGCCCTGCGTTGGAGAAAAGATCTCACTCAGTGGAGACAGACCAATGACAGACAGGATAAGTATGTTGTAATGTGTCTATTTATTTTGTGTCTGTTTATTTTATTTTTGCTTTGTGCTGTGTTTGGAGGCCTTGCTTCATGGCTTTCCTTTTCTCTTTTTTTTTTCTTTTCTTTTCTTTTTTTTTTTAAATTTAATATTTTAAATATTTGCTTCATTTTCCTCATCTTCCTTCAGGACTAAAGCTGAGTTGGACCAGGAAGCTCTGATCAGTGGGAACTTGGCCACAGAATCGAACCTCATAGCGCTCGACCTGTTGGAGACCATTGTACAGGTCACAAAACTCTATTAAATACCTGGACTAACATTAACATTTAATACAGTAAATGCATTTGTACAGTAATTATGTCAGACTTACTATGCTGTGGTGTTATTATATATAGTGACCAGCCACTTCATTAGTTATACCTTGCTTGATCCTGTCTACATACCTAAATGCAATGAGTTGCTCCATGTGAGTGACTGCTTAGATTTTTATGTTAACAATCAGTTGAGCAGGTGGACCTAATGATGTGGCTGGTGAGCGCATATTCTGTATATTAAATTTTTGTAGTATCTGCTGCTGCTGAGGGGACTAAAAGTCATCAAGGAATTACTTTTCATGGTATTTTTCATTAGCTTTGATTTTTTTCTTTTTTTAAATCTGTTTCAGTGCTTTCATTATTGATTTAGCATTGACATTATTAATTAGGTGATGAAATTATATTTTTGTCAATTTAAGTATCTCACAAGATAGAATTGTCTGAGTGTTCTCACTCAGTTGTCGCCGTCAGGGCAGAAAGTAGGTCAAGGGCAAGAGTATACTCTCTATGCATGTAACATGCTTTAATGGTCTGAAATGTATCGTAAGCTGATGTGGATTTCCGGTGTTTTCATGGTGGTCATATATATTTTTCTCTCTGCCTCACGTCCAGGCGGTTCCATTGGCTGATTGTAAGGACAGCGTAGTTGGCGGGGTTTTGAAGGTGTTACTCCACTCTCTCACCTGCAACCAGAGTACTACTTTCCTCTCTCACACCTTCAGCACGCTCAGAGCACTTGTCGTCAAGGTAGTTTCATGGTGACGCACTTGTGTGTGTGTGTGTGTGTGTGTGTGTGTGTGTGTGTGTGTGTGTGTTGAGTCACAGGGTGGTGTGTGGGTTGGTGTGTTTACATGAACACTATCTGTGTCTAAATTAAATGTTTTTTTATTTGTTTGTGTGGGTGGCAACTGCTGATATAAGCCAGAATTATTTATGTATATATCTGTGTGTGTGCGCGCGTGTGCGTGCACGTCTGTGTGTGGCTGTGCAATTCACCTTGTGTGACTGATTTGTTGCGTGCGTGTGTGTGCGTGTGTGTCTTCGTGCAGTTTGGAGACCTGTTGTTTGAAGAGGAGGCGGAGCAGTGTGCAGACCTGTGCCAGAAGGTGCTTCAGTATTGCAGCAGCCCCTTGGATGAGAACAGAAGCCAGGCCTGTGCCACCCTCTATCTCATCATGAGATACAGCTACAGTAATGCCAGTGTAAGTGCATACATTACAGTGAAATTTAATCATAGATTATCCTGTTTATGTGTTCCAGTGAGTAGTAAGAAGGATGCATAAGAACGTTCACATAGCGAGTACTACGCATGCACTACCTTCCTTTTTTTTTTTTGCAGGTAAAAATGTATCTAACATCTAAGCTTGCAGAAGAAATTGCTTTTATATCAGGTTAACCTGAAGTGCTCACACAAGTTCAGAATTGCTTATGATACATGTTCTCATGAAGACACACAGAAGCAGGGAGTCGCACAGATCTTATCCCATCTTCTGCACTCTTCCCCTTCTGCTCAGCTTTAATGTCTTTTCCATGTCTATTTTAAGCGTGCTACAAGAAAGTTTCTGCTGAAGGATGTGTCTCTAAGTAGAAAGCAGAGAGATATGTCACTGTCTGCCTCCCCATGTTCCTACCCCTCTATAACTAATGACAGCCACTCTGTGTGTGCGTGATTCAGTGCGTATGTGTGCATGAATGTGTAAGTGTTTGTGCTGCAAAGACAGGAAAGGAGGTAACGTAAAAGGAGGAAAATCATGACAGAGTTGGGGAAGTGTTTGTAACAGACGCAAAGCGGTGATGGGAGGGAATGAAAAAGACATGATTGAGAAAAGACAGATATGAAGGAAGGGAGGTAGAGGCTAGAGTATCTTCTTTCATTCTCTTGTGCTGGTTCGATAACTGCTGTTGCAGTCGATATTTCCTGTGTTTACAGTCTGTACACTTTAATGAAAGTCAGACTCCAGTCTGCACAGCACACGCACGTGCCTGCGCACAACCACACACACTATCTCCGGCTTGAAGAGAGTATTTCTCCTTTGCATGTCCCAGCGTATGTTTGTTTATATGCTGTATACAGAGGGAGCTGTGATCTGAATTAACGTAGCAGCCGAATGACTCATTGACGTAGAACTCACTCCCTACCGCTTTCTTTGTTTATGTTTTTATCCCGTGATCTTCCTTTGTGATGTTCTCGTTCTGTTGTGTATACTTTTTCCCCTCTGTCCATATTTTAGTTCATTTTAGACTGCTCTAAAAAGATCAAGGAAAAAGAGAACACCCGGCTTTTTCCCCACAAAACGGATTAATGTTGTTTAAACCAGTCCGGTTATGGAGAGGTTGAAATGAGAGCAAGAGGAAAAGGGGAGCAGATGAGAAATACAATTACAAAGAGGGTTATTTGTTGACTTAAGCTATCATTTAGGCTACTTCTCTGTGCACACACACATACGCTCTCACACACACACAAACGCGCGCACACACTGAGTTAGAGGGCAGTGATGGGTGGTTAGACTCTGGCTCCATGCTCAGTTGAACAGAATGGGGCCGTAGAGATGATCCATGGGTGATTATGTCTCTGCTAATGGGAGATCATTTCCCGCTTAGCTGGTCATGCTGGAGATAGATGGGACTTCACACATACACGAGCACATTCTCTCTCACACATACACACAGTCCTCTCTGCAGAAGATGGAAGAGTGTTTGTCACACCTGTTTTTGTGGACAGGTAGTGTGAAGGATGGAGAGATGAGGGGGGGAGGACATGGAGACTTTTGTGCAATCAGTATTTGCTCATGCTGCCTATTAATTCTTTCCAAGTGCATTATAATAAATGTGTTGTAGCTCATTCGTTGTGCTATTAAATGGCATTATCAAAAATGTTTCCAAAGGCAAACTGCTTATTATAAGGCATTATAGTGTAGGGGTTTACACATTTGTCTAACAAGCAAAAGCTCACAGGTTCAGTCCCGCGAGGAGACACAAATCCCTTTTGGGATTGCTTCAAGAGGGACATCCAGTGTTTAAAAAAAAAAAAAAAAAATAGCATCTTCTTCTTACCTGTTGTAAAAATTCTCCACACAATTTGAAGGCAAAATGTAGTCAAATAGTTCCTGTTATATGTTCTGTTTTAGGCACTGATACTTTGTCTTACAGAAAAAAAGTTTTTATATTCTGGCCTGTAGCAATATGATTGTACGCTGACAAACAGTGCAAAGTGCTAAACACATATATTCACTGCAGTCCCTTCTGTCTTGGTCAGAATTTCTCGAGAGTCAAGATGCAGGTCACCATGTCTCTGGCGTCGCTGGTGGGCAAGTCTTCAGACTTCCAGGAGGAAAACTTGCGACGCTCTCTGCGCACCATCCTGGCCTATGCAGAGGAGGATACTGAGATGCAGAATACTCAGCTTTCCTCCCAGGTATAAAATTATACACATGGTCACACAGTTCAGCAGCTTTTCTGATGCATTGCTGATGCTGATTCATAACTTGCTTTTTGGTGTGCGTCTGGATTTTATTTATTTTTTTTCTTTTACAGGTGGATGAGCTTCTAAGAAATCTGAACAGTATTTTATCTGACACGGTGAAGATGAGGGAGTTTCAGGAAGATCCTGAAATGCTCATGGACCTCATGTACAGGTGAGAAACCAAAAAGATCTTGTGTAAAAGGCTTTCCCCTTATTTCTGTTTGTCTTTAGTGTCTTCCTCTTTGTATCCTACTCTCTCATCATTTTCTCATCACTCTGTGGCTTCTCTCTATGTTTCACCGCTGGTTCCTATTTCTTTGTGGTCTGGGCTGTTTTGCCTCTGTTTGCTGCCTTCACTATGGTAACCATGTGGTAGCAGTTTAGTCTTCTGATCTGGCTTTGTGTATATGCAAATGCAAACAGTATGTGTGTCCGAGTGTGCATGCATGTGAGAGAACACGAAGGGGAAACACTGAGACAGAGAGGTCATATATGTGCCGTTGGTTATTTTGGCACTTCACTGTGCTTCACTGTCACCCAAGACCATTTATCACGCACCTCTCTGTTTGGTTTTTGGTCCCGGTCACCTGGTGAGCGTCTCACGGCTCTGCAGAGCGACCTGTTAGCTTTACACATTCACCTCCAAGCCTTCTAGCACACACAGGTCATTGATGAGCAAGACATGTGGTCACCAGATGCTTGAATGAATTTGTACATTTAGGAGGGTGACGTGCTTGCTTTTTAAAATATTGTGTTTTGAGATTTATTCTTGTGCTGTTTGCTCAATGATTTTCCATTCTTTTCACAAGCAGGAAACCGTGTTCAGAGTTTCTGTTCCCCATCAAACACAGTAACCCTCTAATCTGCCTGATGTTGCCATGCTCACTCTCATGCACACATTTTATGTTAAGATATTTGCTTTCCACATGTAGACATTTATTTATATCTGTGCCATAATTAAATTGATATGCCTGCTTCTTTTTTGTTTAGGACTATTATTTGAGCTCCTTTTATGTAGTATTTTACAAGTCATTATTTTCATACAGCACATTTGTTTCTAACTTTTTTTGTTTTTACTGTTCAAATGTCTTCTTTGTAGTTTTTTCTTTCTCTTTTTTCCCCCCTCTGAGTTGATTTCAAAATATTTTGACATAAATGTAGTCATTAAAATACACCGTGTATGCAGTCTTATCTGCAGTGAACCCACATCATTAACTACCAGTACACTTGTTTGTGCAGCATGTGACAGTTTTCTGATAAAGAGATTTTGATCTCAAATAGACTTTTACCAGATTAATTAAAGGGGAAAGAGAGAGGGGTGGGGGAACGGAAAAAAATTATCCTCCTTCTCCCACTCCCATATCTCTCCAGGATAGCAAAGGGCTACCAGACGTCTCCTGACCTCCGTCTGACCTGGCTGCAGAACATGGCAGAGAAGCACAACAACAGGAAGTGTTACACTGAGTCTGCAATGTGTCTGGTCCACGCTGCCGCCCTGGTGGCTGAGTACCTCAGCATGCTGGAGGATCACAAGTACCTGCCTGTTGGCAGTGTCACCTTTCAGGTAGACAACACAAACATAGATAGACATAAAGAAATACGAAGGAGCTAATAAAAAGCTTTTAGGACTGAAACACAAGAACATAAAATAAGCACTCATTTGTTTATTATGGCTGTTGCTTGTTCTGCTGAATGAAGACAAACCTTCAACTGCACAGCAAGAAACTCACATATCTCCCTGTGGATTACTTCCATATTTGGTTGTGTGTGTCCAGAGGGGGGAGCTGTACACTCATAACGTCAACATATAAATATGATCCCCTGGTATCTCTGCTTAACGCTGTGTCTTTGAAGATGAAGAGAAGAATAAAAAAAGCAAATGCGCTCCTGTGGGAAGACACGAACAGCCGGTTTCCCTCATCTGAAAACAAACAGTTATAACAGTAACAAAGTTCATTGTGTTATCAATGGAGCTGTGTTATGCACAAGACCTCTGTCCTCAGGACACTCTAACCTTACAGGAAGTCCCTGATTGGATGGCCATTAAATTAGTTCCATTTCTCACCGTAGGACATCTTATTTTAAGCCATGTTATTGATCATGTGATTAGCAGGGTTAAATGAGTGATTAGCTGACCGATCTTCTCCTCAGAATATCTCCCCCAATGTGCTGGAGGAGTCTGCAGTGTCGGACGACATCCTGTCCCCGGATGAGGACGGGGTGTGCTCAGGTCGCTACTTCACGGAGAGCGGCCTGGTGGGATTGCTGGAGCAGGCTGCTGAGCTCTTTAGCAATGTGAGACCATGAAGCTGCACTAGTATTTGTGATATTTCTGTTTAGTGCTAACATTTCTAAACACATTCTTATCAAATTTGGAGTAATTACTAAATTTTTTTTTAAAAAAGCAATAACTGTCCACTTGGTTAATCCTAAAATAAGCCAGCGTTTGAGGATGTTGTATAACTGGAACATAGAAAACCATTGCATTAAGAATAAACATTTCCTTTCATATGTTTTGTGTGAATCCAAATATTTTCGCAAAATATACTATACTCTGCGGTATGCTAATCAGCAATGATGGCTGTCTTTCCGATCAGGGCGGTCTCTATGAGGCAGTAAACGAGGTCTACAAGATCATCATACCAATCCTAGAGGCACATAGAGATTTCAGAAAGCTGGCATCAACACATGACAAGCTTCAGAGAGCCTTTGATAACATCATTCAGAAGGTAATAGCTGTGCGGCACAGGAGGGGCTGCGTCATTTATTTAGTTAAAAGGAAAATAAGGAAGATTGTAAGATCATATTTTGATCATTTTGGTACCTACATGTCTCCTATTTAGTATTTAAGGATGTGTTTTAAAGATCCTTGAAAAAATAAAACCAGCAACAAGAATTATTTTTGCCATTTAAAAAACTTCTTTGTAATAATAAAAAAAAATTCCTAAAACATTATTAACATAACGGAAATATCTGATTAGCATCAGTCTGATTGGAGTCCTGTGTTTGTTTCCCTCCAGGGACACAAGAGGATGTTTGGAACTTATTTCCGGGTGGGTTTTTACGGGGCCAAGTTTGGTGATCTGGATGAACGAGAATTCATCTACAAGGAGCCCGGGATCACACATCTGCCTGAGATATCACACAGGCTGGAGGTATGCGAGAGGAAAATGTGTGCATGTGCAGGTATGAAATGAAAGCGGGATACGGTGCCGGGCTAGACTGGTGAGATCTGACACTCGAGGCTTTAAGTGAACAGAATGACACAGTGAAAGATTCACAAATTGTACTTCGGTTTTGGTGACATTTAGAGAGCCTGAAAGCTATCATTTGCATGCTAAAAAGTAAAAAAGAAAAATATATATAAGTGGACACAATCTCAGCGGCACTTGAGTCAAATCGGTGAATGAATTCACATTCAATTTATCGCATGCTTTTGAGTGTTCTTTTAACGCCTTTTATTCTTTAATGAGTAGCCACCAATCGTAAAGAAATTTCTGTGATATTTGAATAAAAATTATTTTACACTTTTAAAGACTGTACTGTATAATAACGGCACATTTTCCTGCACTCCTAGAACTTCTATGGTCAGTGCTTCGGAGATGACACATTGGTAATGATTAAGGACTCTACACCAGTGGACAGAAAACAGCTCAACCCCAATAAGGTGGGTAACTGTTATTATTATAGTACTCCAAATTCACGAGTTGGACCATGCACAACACTGTTACTACAACTTGTATGGTTGTGACATCTTTAAAGGCACTGATGTGTGTTCCTACAGTATCTCTTCTGCTACCTGAGGGTGCAGTGGAATGTGTATACAGGAGCACTTTTGGACTCGAGGGTTTGCTCTACTTTCTAGAATTGATGGGCGAGCCACTAGACAGAGTCATGATGGATGAATGACACGTTCTCTTCCTCTCCTGCAACCGCAGCAGCCCAGAAACCAACATGACTGCTCATTTGCAACATTTCTCTTATAATATTAAAATAGTTCAAGGAATTGTGTTACTGAAAAAGCTTGAAGTCCAAGAAAAGCCACGCAGTTGCTGAATCTGTGTTAATTTAAGATCAACAACATGTAGCTTAAAAATGTATCCGGAGTTTTCAGAGGCGTCGAGTCAAGCTGGGCATGCCTGATTTGCATAAACAGGCCCAAATTTATGCAAATAACAAGTAGCAACGCAACTCCCTCTCTCGAGCAGCAATGCACTGCACGTAGACACTGAATGGGAAGCTTGGAATTAATGGATCCTGTTGACACATGCCATTAAAAAAAGAAGAGTTTGCTCTCTTAAATAAAAAAATAGACAATAAAATACAGCTAAAGGCGCATGTTTCTTAATCACAATATGAGCTGAATAATTTAAATAATTTAAATTCTTCTCCAGGCATATATCCAGATCACTTATGTGGAACCCTACTTTGATGACTATGAGATGAAAGACCGGCTGACAAACTTTGAAAAGAACTTTAACCTGCGACGCTTCATGTACACCACGCCCTTCACCAAGAGCGGCCGCCCTCGGGGTGAACTCAACGAACAGTACAAGAGGAAGACCATCCTCACCACCATGCATGCCTTCCCCTATGTCAAGACCCGCATCAATGTCATTCAGAAAGAGGAGGTGAGTCCTGAACACACCTCGTTTGGAACATCTAGCAGCTATTTGTCACGTCATGATTGCAGCAAACAAATTTGGTCAATATCACTTGTCTTGTACTTCCAGTTCGACTTGACACCGATTGAGGTGGCCATAGAGGACATGCAGAAGAAGACTAGAGAGCTAGCAGTTGCCACACACAGAGAACAACCTGATGCTAAGATGTTACAGATGCTGCTGCAGGGCTCTGTGGGAGCCACTGTTAACCAGGTAATGAGCATTTGGGGACATTTGGCGAAAGAAGGCAGTGATGCCATTTTGCACTACTGCCTGTCTTCTCTTGTTATAGCAGAAATGATTACGCTTAACCGAATGACAGCTGTTCTTCTTAAATGACACTTTCTATCATGCATAATGTGATGGGGAAAATAACAGAATGATTTGCCTCCTGTTTATGCTATCACATTTACAGTTTCCATTGTAGTCGAAGAGTGCAGGTGGGAGACATGGCAGTGATCACACATCAAAGCCTTCACCCCATCCACAACCCTAATCCTTCCTTTGCTTTTCTCCTGATTTAGTTAAAACGTCAATTCATGGCCCCTCTTCCTTTCATGTATCCGCTGCATGGCGTGCTGCACCGGAGGTCTCTTTGATCTGATAGCTTCCAGGTCCTGCCAGCATGGTGAATGTCGGTGTAATGACGAAGCTAGCTATAGCGTCTCTGCACCCCTTACTCTTTATCTTCCAGTGTCTAATCTGACAGGTCCCTCGCTCCAACCTGATGGTTGTATACATAACGCTAATGCTCTGCAGCTCAGTAAACATATAACTCTTGACTGTAATCAGCACAAGAGGCTGGGTTTCTGTGTGCGGGTCGGCAGCTCAGACCCAGGGCTGAGGCCCAGGCCCAATGCGTTTATGATTCTAATCAGAGCTGTTTAACTGCAGACACTGTGCAAGCATGCTGTGGTTTTATGATGAATATAAGTTAGGATAACAAGCTCTCATACTGGGCAAATGAGAGCCAAATGGTGAATGTATGCAGGGTTAGGAGTGACATTAACTATACAGGATCCTAATCAGTGCTCCTTTTCTGATCGCATCCTCGTGTTCTAGTTCAGAATCGGAGCTCTTAGCTGCTTTTAAGCATTCAGGTAGCAGGTCATTCCCCCCATATGAATGAGGGGCTTTCTTACTCCTCCTTTGTCCATATGTTGTCAAACACTTCCTCTTTCCTTCCTCCAGCCTCTTTTTGCTTTCTCTTTCTTTGTGTCTCTAAGTCTGTTTCTTTGTTTTTGCTGATTGCCTCATATCTCCGCCCCCCTGTTGTAGGGCCCACTGGAGGTTGCCCAGGTCTTCCTGAATGAGATCCCAGCAGACCCAAAGCTCTTCCGTCACCACAACAAACTGCGCCTTTGTTTCAAAGAATTTATAATGAGGTAAGACGCTATCAAAGAATCACAACCTAGTGACAAACAGTGTACAAGTCATGGTGAACAATGAGCCTAAGGGGAGTTCACCAGCTAGTTGACTTGAATCTGCTTCTCTCTTTTTTTCCCCCAGTAAATTGCACTGATTCAGTATATGGAAGTATACAACAATACCTCAGAGAGATTTTCTTAGTGGAAAATGCAATGTATTCATGAGATGTGACTTAGAAAGAGTGAAAGTCTTCAACAGGATCTATATGCCTTTATTGTTGGCTGTGTAGGAAGATAAGTGCACCACAAAGAAGTGTGAGTGAGACTGCTATCCTGCTGTCTAAGCAGGGCGTCAGTCAAGATGCACAGACTGAAGTGATAATGACGACTGCATTTCCACCCAGATCACAGTTAAATGAAGTAAAGGAGTAGGAGTAACGTGAAAAATATTTTGACATTAATCCCCACTAAGCGGTTATTTTTCTAGCACAGCAAAGGTCTGTTGTCCCCAGTAGTTTAAATATATTTGCAGTATACACGACATCACATGAACCATCTTATTCTGCCTGTGGCTGTGGGTCACAGTGATTTTTGTCATATTTGTAGGGGGCATGTATTGGTCTTTGTGGGTGTTTTGCTTTCATCTCCTGATCATGTGTCGTTTGCCTCCAAAAAAGGGAATCTTTCATTTTCTAACCTTCACGTCACTTTCCAGCTGCCTTAAAAGCTGCAAACAGATTTGTAAACATTTGCTGTAATTTCAGAAAGGCTTGTTTTCTCTCCTAAATCCAGGTAAACATGGGCTTTGCTGTACACCAGTCTTCTCAACAGTAGCATTCTAATAAATCCACTTAGGAAAGCATTATTTTCTAAGTTGGCCAGCTTGTAATATTTAATATTGTATGATGTAGCTAGATGAGACAATCAGATTAAGTATTTTAAAATCAAATGTGTTGAAGTAAAGATTTAAAGAGCTGGATATTCTGAGGGGCTTGTTGTTTCCTTGAGTTGCAGATGTCCCACTCTGCCACACGCGTTGGTGTTTCTGCCGTCTAGTCCCATCTTGCCTTTGTAGATTTAGATCATGTACACCCAGTAATCGTTAAAGTTTTTTCCAAGAAGTCAGAACAGGAAAAGGCTGAGCATATTTTTATTTTTTTTGAAAAATATGCTCGTTTTGCAGATCACAAGAGGAAAATTAAGATGCCAAAATACTCACGTGAAGAAATGTATAACGAAGCCAAGCATTCAGATAGAGAGTTACATATCACCAGACGTTTTTATATCTTTGAAAATTCTGCACTCTTGTGAACTGTCATTAATGCTCATTACCCTGCTTATTTACTGTATAGTGTTACACGGCATTGCAGTTTCCATATTAACTTCATTAAAGGCTAAAAGATAAACATGTGTTTGCAATCATTCCCTTGCCTTGATTTCCTGCAGACTGCTCTGTATGTTGGCCATTATACATATCATGATAGAGTACTGTGGGTAGAAACCGTACTTGCCCTCTCCTTGCAGTTCAACTCAGACCCTCTTTTTCCCCCATTATAATAACACATTGTCCCTTTTCCAGCACATAAGGGAGAGTAATTTAGAGTTTTGACTTCTGCTGCTACTGTGTTTTGAAACAGACTTCTGGGTCATTTGCAGACTGGCTCACTAGCAGAGTTGCTTGACAAATCAAACAGGGATATAGAAGGTGGTCCGTGCAGTGAAACACAAATTTTAGTTCTGGTTTGCAAAGGATTTATATTCAGTTCAAGCTGTTACAGAGCAGTGTTTAGCGTAGACCAGAGCCGTGATTTATAGAAAGATTCTTTCATTTTAAAACCATTTTTGAAGCTGTTCTTAAGTTTGAGGTTATTGTATATATAAAAAAAAAAAAATCAAGGGGAAAACTGATATTTTTTTTCCCATCACAAGGAATTAAATTACATGCTGCTTTCTGTCCCGCAGGTGCGGTGAAGCAGTTGAGAAGAATAAGCACCTGATCGCATCAGATCAGAAGGAGTACCAGCAGGAGCTGAAGAAGAACTACAACCGCCTGAGAGAGAGCCTGAGACCAATGCTGGAGAGGAAGATTCCCGAGCTCTACAAACCCATCATCAGGCCTCGGCTGGAGAACAGGTGAACAGAGCCACCGAGTCAGACAGCTTTGACAAGAGAAACGGAGGTGAAAATCATACATTGATCTTTTCATCAGGCTGTGTGGTCAGTGAATCACAAGGAAAGCGAGAATGAATTGATTAAAATTTTTTGAGCCGGACCTCATGAGTGAGGTCTCCCTGTAGTTAAATTGCCATTCTGTAGCAACTTTTTTTACTATTTGTGGAGGAATGTCTATTCCAAATCTATGAGGTTCTGGCTACACTCTGAATGTAAGTACTTGTGTGAATGTGAATTCCTGTGTTTTTAGATGGCAACAGATTTGCCATTTTCAACAGATTGCATGAAATTATCAACTTGACCCCATTTGATTGCAAACCGACAGCAGACTGGCTCTGACTTACTGCCATTTTATCACCATTTTCATGCACAAAAGTTGCTTTGAAGCGACTGACTACGAGTGCTTGCAGACTTGGTCCCTGTCTTTAAGCAGCCGTTTCAAAAGCAATGAAGTCACAACTGGATTGCACATGGTTGCAATCATTTTGGTCGGGCTGCAGTCTCCAACTGCTTTTTCCTAGTGTGACTGTATGATCGGGCTGTACATCATACACTTTTTTTTTTTTTATCGGGACCATAACTTAAAAAAAAAATAAACTAGCCATTGAGAAGGTAAACTCTAAACTCAATAAAAAAGTGTTTACACTTCCAAAATGAAGTAAACAGCCTGGTCACAAACAGGGTTCTTTTTGCAACCTGAAGAGTCGCCCCCATGTGGGCATTAGAACAAATGCAGATTTAATGCACTTTGGTTTTCTGTTCATTATCACTTTCAATTTCGATCTCTTTTTACATTATGATTTCAATAGGGTTTATTTATTTATTAGTTGACAGAGTAAACTTGTATGGTGACTGATACCAGCAGCAGAATATTAGGAAAACATTAAAATAAAATATATGTAAATATAGCCCTGTTGATGCTGGATTTGTTTACCATTAGTGAATGCATACTGGTGTACACACATCTACAGATACAGTGCCAATCAAAAGTTTGGACACACTCATCCATTCATGTGAATCATATGGGTGAGTGTGTCCAAACTTTTTGGTACTGTACAGCAAAATTTGTAAATTTGATCACTTACAAAAAATGAACGGTCTCTAATTTTTATGGTAGTTTAATTTTAATGGAGAGAGATGGAATATCGACCAAAAACCCAGAAAAATAACACACAAAAGGTGTGTATTGATTTGCGTGTCACTGAGTGAAATAAGTATTTTATAACCAAGAAAAACATGACTTAGTTTTTAGTGCAGAAACTCTTGTTGGCAAGCACAGCAGTAAGATGTTTCTTGTAGCTGGTCACCAGGTTTGCACACGTCTCAGGAGGGATTTTGGCCCCCTCCTCTTTACAGAAACTCTGTAAATCTTTTAGGTTTCTTGGCTGCTACTTGGCAACTCAAAGCTTCAGCTCCCTCTACAGATTTTCTGTAGGATTGAGGTCTGAAGACTGGCCAGGCCTCCGTGATCTTGATGTGCTGCTTCTTTAGCCACTCCTTTGTTGCCTTGGCAGTATGTTTTGGGTCATTGTCATGTTGGAAGACCCATCCATGACCCATTCTTCAGTTTCCTGGCTGAGGGAAGGAGGTTCTCATCCAAGATTTTACGGTTCGTGGCCCTGTCCATTGGCCCGTCAATGCGGTGAAGTCGTCCTGTACCCTCAGCAGTAAAACAGCTCCAAAGCATAATGTTTCCACCTCAGTGCTTGACTGTGGGGATGGTGTTCTGTGGGTCATACTCAGCATTTCTCTTCCTCCAAATACAGTGGGTTGAGTTAATGCCAAAGAGCTCGAGTTTCATCTGACCACAGCACTTTCTCCCAAGATCTCTCTGAATCATTTAGATGTTCAGTGGCTAAATAAAGATGGTCCTGTACATGTGTCTTCTTGAACAGGGGGACCTTGCAGGTGCTGCAAGATTTCAGTCCATTATGGCGTAGTGTGTTACCAATGGTGTTCTTGGTGACTGTGGTCCCAGCTCCTCCCGTGTAGTTTTGGGCTGATCCACTACCTTTCTCACGATTGTCCTCACTCTATGAGGCAAGATCTTGCATTGAGCTCCAGACCGAGGGCGATTGATGGTCATTTTATATTTCTTCCATTTATGAAAATTTCACCGACCATTCTTACCTTCTCAGCAAGCTTCTTGCTGATGATCTTGTAGCCCATTCCAGCCTTGTGCAGGTCTACAATCTTGTCTCTGACGGCCTTTGACAGCTCTGTGGTCTTGCCCACATTCATAGATAGGTTGGAATGGAAGAAACTGATTCTGTACTTTATACAAATAATGGGTTGAGATCAAGAGTATCTGTAATTGATTGATCGATTGATTGGTTGTATCCCCATGTGGGATACAGATTACAATCTGTGGGAGCCGGAATTGTGGCTGGGTTGTAGGGGATCAAATACTTAATTCACTCAATGACATGCAAATCAATTTATACCTTTTTTATGTAATGTTTTTTCTGGATTTTTGGTTGCTGTTCTGTCTCTTTCCATTAAAATGAAACTACCATTAAAATTAGACTACTCACTTACAATGAAATGAACAAACTAAATAATTTCGCAGGGGATCAAATAATTATTTCCCCTGCTATATATGACCATGTCTTGACACCCGGGCCTTGATAAAACACTCTCACTCTCTCTGTTATTTGGTGGAAATTGATAGGTAAGGTTCAGGGTAGTTTAGGTTGTGGTAAGTAAATGATTACCTTACGTTTTGGCTGCTACATCTACCTACCTTGACTGTTCCACCTCCTCTTCATCATAATCAATCATTATCTTTTGTCTGCCCCCCCCCTTCCTCTCTCACCCACTGTCTTCTGTCTCTCACAGAGATTCCTTCAAACGTTTAAGTTTCCGCAGAACTCAGGAGGAGAACTCTTGAGATGCTGCAGCTCATCTGAATCGGAGTGCTATGGACAGGACAAAGGAGGCTGTCACATAAGTGAGCGTGAAAAAGATAAGATGAAAGAAGAGGAAAAACAAAAAAAGGAACTGCAGGAGCAGTACGCTGTGTCAACAATGGAGGACTCTGTTTCTCAGTGATCCGGCAATGTCTGTTAATGTTGGCTGCATGTTCACTTTTATGATGTCATGGTTGTGTGTAAGAGGAGGCAAAAGGCAAGTGAGTACATAAAAATACAGAGGGTGGGAATCACAGGCAAAGTGTAGCTTATTGCTCATTTCACTGTAAAATCTTCACTTGCTGTGTTAATTTTCATTTTTGGATAACTTCAAGTCCTCAAAATGCTGCAAACACTTTCTCTGGGCCAGTAAACTAATTCTCTTAGGTTCTTACTGGACCCAGGCCTGTTGTGTGTGCCAATAATGCTCGTGTTCTGTGTGTGTACGTCTGTGAGTGTCTGAATGAATGTGTGTCTATTTAGATTATGTTTGGATTAGAAGCTTTTGGTGCCATACTGAAGTCACTTTGTACTCTGTGATGATAAATGATTCTGTTATGTGCTAAAGGGCCTCTGAAATTCCACTCTGGGCGTCTACATGCATGACATGTCCCAGTTTGAGCAGCAAGAGTGTGGATGGATTTTTGTGCACTGGAAAAATAGGTACAGTTTCATATGTTAACTGCTGAGGCCATCAAGGTTGCTTTACCGATGGTCATACAGTACCTGAATATTTAGCTAATTGAAGAGTTTAACTTATTAAGAGTTATTTTAAGTTCACAGGAGACTGAGAGGCTTTTTGAGGCTCTAAAATACGCATCAAATACACATAAAATATGTGTTGTGTACAGTATATGTGAGATACATTATGTCAGAAAATAAGTTGTTTACAAAGGTATGAAAAATATTTTGCATTTTATTTTGTAGAAATTTATTTTTTAGATAAATAACAGCAATAATACTAATTGGAAAAATATTATTCAGTCAGTGGGATTCAGTGACTGAGTCTACTGTAACAATCTCTGTGTATGTTCCAACAGTTTTAGTAGCTCTTTGTAAATAGACCGCTTCCTATGATACACACAGTGCCAAATTCAATTCTTTCTCCATTTACCTAAGAAGTGAGAAACTAAACCAGAAATGCAATATTGTAAAAAGTCGCTCCACATGGATTTACTTTGCAAATTATGTTTACTCAGTATGTGAGAACACATTCCAGGAGAGAAATTTATTACCGCTTTGGAGTATTAAATTGTGACAACTTGATTTTACGTGACATCCATGAAACTTCATTTAATTGATGTTATGTTGCGGGTCATTCCATATTGCAGTGATATAAATGTGCTTCGAGTTTCAAAAATGGGTGTACGTGTTTGTCAGCATGATTAATACTCATGGAAATATTTGTTTCTAGGTACATATTTATTAGCTGCTGCGTGTTTTTTTTTTTTTTTAATGGCTAAATTAAAATGATAAAGTTATGCAGCGTGCATCAAATGTGAGTACTGATTAAAATGTATACCTATTTTTGAAACAATCAGCACATTGGTGTTGTAAGATGTATTAGTGGGATTTACCCACTGAGACTGTGTTTGTGTTTCTGGGTTATCCTTTACGTTCATAACTGTGTTTTATTAAATTAGGAATTTTTCACTGTCATACTTACAAGGCTGTTGGAAAAGAATCTGAATAAAGATTAATATTTGTCACCACTGTCATCACTCTCTTTGATCACTGTTTTAATTTAACTGAATTAAAATGCAGAGATGGATAGATGGATACATAAATAGATGGAAACATAGATTACTGTATTTCAAGACTTGTGAGATTTCATTTAAGTTCAGTATCCTTTTTTCTTTTTTTTACCTAGTCAAACTAGGTGTAAATCTGTTTTAATTTAGTGTCCTTATTTTAGCATTAGGATAAAAATAGAATGAATAGGAGAAGAAACATTAAATTGAAAGGAGCAAGCCCAGTCTGTAATCTAATAAGCTCCAACTGGATAGAAAGCATAATTACATGCACACTGGCAATTTTATTAGGTACACCTTTCACTCAGAGTATTTCAGAAACTTGATCTGGGATTTTACCACACTACCATCTCTAGGGTTTACAGAGAATGGTCTGAAAAAGAGAAAATTATTATTACCTTTATTTTACCAGGAATTCCCATTGAGATCACAATCTCTTTTACAAGAGAGACCTGGCCAAAATAGCAGCCATACAAACTCAAAATCTCAAAAATAGAACACAAAATATAAATCTCAACAAATGCACAGTATAAAATACCCATAACATAAAACATTCAAACATCCACAAGTCTCTTTGACTGCATTCATTAGTATGCTTTTAAATTCACCAATATATAGGAGCATGTGTAAATTTTGATCTTCCTTTAAATTATTCCATGTCCAAGGAGCATATTGTAAGAGAATGCTGTTTCCCCCAGATCTGTCAGAACTCTAGATACATTAACAAGCAAATATTTGAAGGAGTACCCATTGGTACTGGGACACAGATGGGTACAGAAGTAAACTGGAAGTTTACCTAAAATGGCTTTATACACAAAACCAGTACTGTTTTCTTCAAATGGTCAGTGATGGCCAACCCACCAAATCATAAAGAATGCAGTGCTGAGTCAGAGACTTTGCATTTGTAATAAAACATAGAGATAGATGGTATACTGAATCAAGACTCTTTAGAACTGAAGAGGTAGCATGCATATGTATCACCATAATCAATTACAGGCAAAAATATTCCACAACTTTTTTTTTCTTAGAATAAGCAATAAATCAAGATTTATTTCTAAAGTGTAATCCTATCTTCACTTTAAGCTTCCTAATAAGATTAGCAATGTGTACATTAAAGACAAGCTCGTCATCTATCCATGTACCTAAATACTTACAGGCATGTACCCTTTCAATTGTTTTGCTATCAGATGTAACAATGCTAAGATCATCAAACCCCTGTGGTTGAGCTTTTGAGAAGACCATAAATTTTATTTTCTGAACACTCAAAACCATTTTTAAAGGCAGCAAATGAGTTTGTAGTTAATGAAATGCAGTCGGAAGTTCTAGTAGTGCCTGCCCTACAGAGGGAGCGTTTGTGTGTACATAACAGAATCATCAGCATAAATATGTATGTTTATGTTTGCTGGACATTTCTTGTACAAATCATTTATAAAAATAGAAAATAAAATAGGTCCCAAAATGAAACCCTGCGGGACACCTTTAGTTAGTCACCTTAGACAGATCCACAAATAAAGCAGTACAATGCTGTTTCCCATCCAGGGCACATATAAAGTAATTTATCACAGCTGTGGCAGTAGTAATTGTACTGTGACCAGACTGAAAATCACTTAGAATATTATTTTTTAAAAAAAGCTTGGAAATCGGATGATAATTATTCAACACTGATGGATCTCCACCTTAAGATCAAGGGTGACCATAGACAGCTTTACAGCTTTAAATTTTAGGTACAGAGCTGGACTGAAGACTCAAAAAAAAAAAAAAAAATGTGAGTGATTGGCTTTGCAATAATGTCTACTGAGATCTTTAAGAGATAAGGGTCAGACAGATGTATTTACCTTCAAATTATCAAGTCCAGATCCAGCACATATGAAGTGCTTGTTAAAATAAGTGACAATGTTAGCGTTGTCCTTTATTTAATTTCAAAATATCCAGTGAGTGTAGTTTCTTTGTTGAAGAGTACACCCAGGACAGGTCGCCAAGCTGTCGCATAATAATAAAAAACATAATAATACTTGTCATATTTATTTTTTTTAAAAAATAAAACGGGGAGAATCCAGGTGAAGGACTACAATCCACTACCGTCGCGCTAATGTGACGACATCACCGCTCGACTTGTAGAGGACGGATACAGCTTTGTTGTAGAGCAAGCGAGAGCTTGTGATGCTCAGCGGTACGTTGGCAGATGTTTTGTACAAATATTAGTAAATACGCTGTAAGCCACAGCGAAGGTGGATATGTGTGGTGATTCCGTCGCTGCAGTTTGACCGTTGAGTGTTTAATGACAGAGAAAAAGACTTGTGTTGTAAAGTTAGCCGAACTCCCTCATGTCATTCAGACAGGCAGCTCCACACCTGAACTTTTAAACTTCAGTCATTAATTCACATGGTCGCGCTTCGTTTAGAAACAACACTGAACTGCGGGGCTTCTCGCATATTTTCATTTATAATAATAATAATTGTATTTATGTATGCTGACATTACTTAAAGTCGCTCTCCCTCTCTTTTTTTTTTTTTTACTCTTTTGCCTGTAATTAACTAAGAGAAAGGTGAAGACTGATCATGGCGGAGGTTAAGCTGTGTTGTTTGTCTGCACGAAAGGCAAGTCGTTAACTTGCTTTGCCTGCAAGGGCAACGGCCTGTCAGTATACATTTGAAAGTTAATTACCTTATTATCTATTTGATAACTCTCTTATGTCCACTTAGACCTTTTCCACACACGTGAAAACTGTTAGAACCACACTTTATCTTTCTATAGTAACACTAAGCAGACACTAAGTTTATTAACAAGCTGCATGCGCATAATAAAAGAGTGGTCACATAGATCACAGTTGGCTGTAGTTTTCCAACCTTTAACAGTTATGGGAGATATGTTTTTCTACTTCCCGTTGCTCTAGATATTATGCTCTTTTTCTCTGTGCTCATAATTTTGTGAATTTCCTGCTGCACTGAATAACCTCTGAGGATTTCCCGCTGTAAATAGTAATTGCACCTCTGTCTTGCCAAGCCTCCATCATGCCCCGAGCAGGCTAAATAGAAGGACTGTGACAGAAAAAAAAAATAAAGCGGGAGAGCTTTAATATAGGCTTCTGCAAATAGTTAGCTGTTCCTTGCACTGGGCTGAGGTGTTTTGCTTTTACTGCTTCATTAACACACATCAAAATTGGATCGTGAAATTGTTTTCCTTTTTGGAAGACTTTTATTTGTGGAATGTGTGCACATTTTGAGCTCCAGTTAAATGTAACTGTAGATCTGCTTTCATCACAGTACTGGTTGAACACCTCATACTTCATATATAAACAGAAATGAGTACTTATATACTGATATTTTTTTCTCAGTCACTGTAAGCTAAAGGTTGTATCTTATAAAAAAAACAACAACCCAGAAATCTTTCTTTTTCCTCTGTTTCAGCTTTGATGTCATTGGAGTAACATGGACCCAGATGGGGATGTAAACCCTGACACGGATGACCTTCCGCTCCGAGCGAATACTAACCACATACTGGTCAGACATTATGTGCTGGACCTGACCGTTCATTTTGACAGTAGGGTCATCAGTGGTAGCATCGTACTGTTCCTGGAGCCTCGCTCTGAAGTGAGGACTGAGACTGACGATGACCTTGCTGGAGGAAGTCAAGATGGTTTTACATCTAGATTTCAGGATGTGGATGCTGTGGAGGATGGTAAGAAAGGACTTGGAAAGACTACAGCAAGGGTGGAGAAGATGAGTGGTGATACAGAAAGTCAGACTGAAGCTGAGTTCACCTTAGTGTTGGACTGCTGTGATCTTGACGTGTCAAAGGTTGAAGAAGTGGACGTCACCTCTGTGCCAGCCATGTTAACCCATTTCCCAGAGGTAGCATCTAAAAAGTCAGTGAACCCACAGGCAGCTTTTATTCAGAACCTTATCTCCATGCCCTCCAGCCGGTGGAGGCAGCAGCACCAGCTCTTTTCACTGTGTAGCCGTGCCCCCGGTGCTCCGGATGGAAGCTCGCTGCAGTTCCACAGAGACAGATGGAGCCTACAGGTGAGGAAAAAGGGGGTCACGTCACCTCAGGAGTTCCCTTGTGCTCTCAGGATCTGGTATGAGACGACACCAGCAGGAGGTTCAGTGAGGTGGACCAAAGACCAGGACAACAGGTTTGTTTCAGGATGCAAATCCTTTCAGTTATTCCGTGAAGGAGTGGTTTTATTATTGTGCTTGGAATCCCTCTTATGTTTTTCAAAAATGGCAAATGGCATCACATCTGCACTGTTCTCAGCTGCTGAGAATTACAGTGCAACATTCTTAGCTTGCAATGTTAGAATAGAATAATATTGATTAATTAATTCACAAAAACACGCCTTGGGCTATTTTATTCTCTTCTGTGTGGGGATGCTTTACTTATGTGTGTGTGTTTGTGTGTGCATGCTTCCTTTGGGCACTGAAATGAGGGTTGTTTATAGTTTACCATTGTTTACCCTTCCAGGGTGTGTGTTTACACTGCCGGTTCTCCCATCAACAACCGAGCCCTCTTCCCCTGCCAGGAGCCGCCTGTTGCCATGTCAACATGGCAGGCAACAGTACGGGCCCCCAGTGAGTGCGTGGTTTTGATGAGCGGGGAGGAGCAGGCAGTACCTACTGTGGATGGGGACACACGTAAGCTGCTGTAAAGCTTTGAAAGACATTTCTATGTACTTTTTTAATTTTATATAAATATATCACTACTAAATCGAAAGAGTAGATTAGTATTAGGCCTCAGCACTCTGAGTAAGTAGGTCTATAGTGTCTAGTTTTGAAGCTGAGTGCTATTAAGAGAGCATGGGCTTTTGATGCATTTGAGAGATTGAATTTGTTTGGTTAAATAAAAAGGTTTGGTGTGCACCGACGTATCGGCTGAAAACTGGTACCAACTCTTATCGGCCTAATCGCCAAATAAGATGACATTTACAGATTGTGGTGGCCCACGTTTATCTGCGTGTCACATCCTGTTTGAGCTGGCTAAATCTTCCAATAGTATGATGGTGAAGCTTTTAAAAGAACTTAGCTGTTTTTAGAAGGATTTTTTTTTTTGTCTGCCTGGCACACAAATAGGAATAAATTACAACAAAAACAAATAAAAAAAAATATTGCCGTTAGCTATCAGCCTGTTTTATTAAACATTAGTGCTTCCTGAAAAAAAGAGGATCATAAAGACATAAGCACTGCTCTGAAAAAGGTCTGTTTTGGAAATTACTGGAAACACACAAATACAAACAAGTATTTTTTTTTGCCCATTTCCAGCCCTCTTAAAACTCCACATTGATTGTGGAGATTAGAGATTGTTTCAGTAGTTCAAAGAGGTATTTTGTCAACATCTGTTTCAAACAAATCAGAACTTGGAGAAGAATTATGACAAAGGATGCAAAGGTAGATGAGATGCTAGTATATATACACAACACTATGCAAAAGTCGTGAGTCTCATTTCTCAATATAGTGCTATTAAAATGTTCAATAGGTTAAGCAATTTATTGAAATGTGCAAACATACGTGAAAATATAGTACATAAGGCAAAAACAGAGTTTGTATAATTCTAATGAGATTGAAAGTCAACATTTGGTGTGACCACTTTAATTCTTCAACACAGCCTGAACTCACTTAGTCAAGCTTTCTTGTAATTTCTTTAAGTTGTCTTCAGGAACAGTTCTCCGGGCTTCTTGAAGGACATTCAAAGCTCTTCTTTGGATGTTGGCTGCCTTTTTGTTCTGTACTCCGTCAAGATGATCCCACACTATTTCAATAATGTTGAGGTCTGGGATCTGAGGAGGCCAATCCATGACTGATAGCATTCCATTGTGTGTTTTTTCTATCCAAATATGCTTTAACTGCATTCGCACTGTGTTTGGCATCATTGTCATGCTGAAAACTGAAGCCATTGCCAATCAGATGCTTTTCAGATGGTATTGCATGGTGAATCAAAATCTGATGGTACTTTTCTGCGTTCATAATTCCATCAGTTTAGACAAAATCTCCAACACCACGGGCTGAAACGCAGCTCCAAACCAAGAAAGCCTCCACCATGTTTTATCGATGGCTGTAGACACCCACTGTTGTACCTCTCTTCTGATCTCCTCCACACATATTTACAACGATCCTAACCAAATATTTCAAATTTGGATTCATCACTCCATAAGACCTGTTGCCACTGATTTTCAGTTCAGTTCTTGTGTAATTTGGCATACCTCAGCTAACTGAAGGGACAGATGCATCTCTCAGACCCTGTCAGGTCTTTGCTGGATTTTTTTTTTCCTATTTCTTAAGGGCATCACTTTCAGAAACTGTTCATCTGGTAGTTTTTTTTAGGCCTGCCACTTCTTCTTTTGTCCTCCACTTGTCCAGTTTCCTCAAATCGTTTAATTACACACTGCACACCATGCTGAGATATGCCAAGTTTTCAACTAATAGCACTTTTTGAATCACTTTGCTAACGCAAAAATACAATTTTATGCCTGTCAAACTGTGTCGTCTTTGTCATTTTTCATTGATTCAAGTAAAGAAATGGGAACAAATAATCTGTTTTTGTGACAGGCTCCTAGTAACAGTGCCTAAAGATACAGTTTAAAATTGGTTCTTTGCTAAGTTGTCTGTTATGTGTAGACACAGTACTGCTTCATCCCTTGAGTTAGGTGCTTTTTTTATGCTTGAAATATTCATAGGTCAGTGTTAAGTGGCTTAACAAAAGAAAACCGTTCCTCTAGGAATGGCCAGGTACAAGGACTACAAGGTACAAGGACTAGACTGAAAATGAATGAAAAAGCAGCCAATGTTCAAAGAAAAGACCTTCAGAAAGCCTGGAGAACTATTACTCAAGAGCACTTTAAAAAATTACAAGAAAGTCTGGCTCCTTGGAAGTAAAATAAACTACTCAAAAAATGAAAAGAACACTTTGAAAATACATCAGAACTCAGTGGGGGGGGGGGGATCATGCTTGATATCTGTACAGATATGGACTCGGTAATGTGTTAGAAAAGAAAGGAAGGATGCCACATCATTTGATGGAAATTAAACCTACAGAGGGCTGAAGCAAAAGACACCACAAAAATCCAACTGAAAAAAAAATATGCAGCAGGCGAGTCCATTTTGCTGATATTTCATTGCAGCAACTGAAAATTGTACTCAGTAGTTTGTATGGCCCCCACATGTTTGTATGCATGTCTGACAATGTTGGGGCATGTTCCTAATGAGACAACGGATGGTGCCCTGGGGGACCTGATTCAGCCTCAGACGGTCTGATAGGTGAGGCAAGCACGGGGGCCAGTCAGTGGTAACAATTCCTTCGTCCTCCAGGAACTGCCTGCATACTCACGCCACATGACACCGGGTATTTTCGTGCACCAGGAGGAACTGAGGACCCACTGCACCAGCGTAGGGTCTGACAATCGGTCCAAGAATTTCATCCTGATCTCTAATGGCAGTCAGGGTGCTGTTTCCTAGTCTGTAGAGGTCTGTGCGTCCCTCCATGGATATGCCTCCCCAGACCATCACTGGCCCACCACCAAAATGGTCATACTAAACAATGTTACCGGCAGCATTACGTTCTCCATAGCTTCTCCAGACCCTTTCACCTCTGTCACATGTGCTCAGGGTGAACCTGCGCATCTGTGAAAAACACAGGGCGCCAGTCGTGGACCTTCTACGGCTTTGTCCAGCTCTCCTAGAGTAACTGCCTGTCTCCTGGAATCTCCTCCATTCTCTCGAGACTGGTCTGGGAGACACAGCAAACCTTCTGGCAATGGCACGTGTTGATGAGCCATCCTGGAGGAGCTGAATTACCTGTGGAACATCTTTAGGGTGCAGGTATCGCCTCACGCTGCCACTAGTGACACTGACCGTAGCCAAATGCAAAACTAGTGAATAAACAGTCAGAAAAGATGAGGAGGGAAAAAAATGTCAGTGGCCTCCACCTGTAAAACCATTCCTGTTTTGGGGGTTGTCTTATTGTTGCCCCTCTAGTGCACCAAAGCAGCTGAAACTGAGTAACAACCCCCCTCTGCTACTTAACTGATGAGATCAATATCCCAGAAGTTTAACTGACTTGATGCTAAACTCTGATTAAAGTGTTCCTTTAATTTCTCTGAGCAGTATGTAAAGAAATTAAGACTTTTGCACAGTACTGTGAGTTTACTTCTAATAGAAGTAATGACTTCTAAACTGAGGTAATTCTCTGGTTGTCATTAAAGACTTTGTTTTTTTTGCATTCTGTACCATAACTTTTACATTTCCTAAAATATGAACACGAGCGATGCGTCGCTCTGTACTGATTGGTTAGGACTAAAAATAAATAAAATGCCAAAGATAAACACATCAGACTGAGCAGTGTAGTGAAACAAAATGGCATTTCAGTCCAGATTTTTTTGGTCAAGGTCAAAGGTCGCTGTTACTAAAAATAGAAAAATGGTGTCTGCTCAATAACTCGAGAACCATTTGGCCTACCCTTTCCAAACTTTAAAAGTAGATAGCTTATGACCAAAGCAAGGTTGGGATTGTATATGGGGTCACTGGGGTCAAGTTCATATGGTTGAATCTTCATATTTATGAAATGGTTTAAAGGATTTTGATGAAACCTTGCATTCTCCATAACAAGACATTTTGCAGAGATCAACTCCTGAAAGTCAAGGTCACATGATTATTAAATCTTTGTTTTTCATGTGGCAACCAACAGGGTTAGGGCATATTTTCCCCTCTAGGCAGTGCTCTTGTTACTCTATGCTGTCAGTCATCTAAACTCCTTACTACTTACTGCCTTTGACATGTTTATTTTCTCTCTCTGGCACTTCATTTACTCTGCAGATTTCTTAACATGGAATTACTATGTAACAATGCCCATGCCCGCCTCCACCTTCACTTTGGCAGTAGGGCACTGGCGACAAGTCACAGCAGAAATCCCCCCAGCGCTGGAAAAAGGGGTGAGGGACAGGACAGACTATGGCACCACCGCCAAACTTGGGGCCAAGTCTGGGCAATGGACTGAGGCTGAGCGTGTGTCTAGACTTGGAAGTTCCTCTAGTGAAGTAGTAAAGGGCTCTCCACTCCAGACTTGCAGGTATTTTATTAGTTTTTCCTGTGTTCTTTCCTTCTAGTAGGACCTCCTCCTCTCCAGACTGTTATTAACCTAAGTCTGGCCCTTCCACATTCCACGGTCAAACTTTCCTTACACCACACCAAAAATGGTGCAGGTGAAGTTAGGGTGATGAACAGAGTGCAGCACTCAATCAGCTTTTTATGACAAATACATAAAGGCTTTCATCATAGTACATTAGGTTCAGTGCCCAGCAGAAATTATTGTTGGATAGGAAAACTGAGGCTTACATAAATTTTATAGACATACAGGATATAAAATGCAGGTTGGGGCATTCGAAAGGGCTGGTTTGCTGTGTGCAGGGCATGGTCAGTCTGGGGTCTCCCTCTTTGCAGGCCAGCAGGTTGGCAAGTCTGCCCGTGGTTTCCAGTAATTTTTCTCCTCCCCCTCATGGTTGTCCTCCAGCAGCAGCCCAGCCATAGCCTGCTGCAGGCCCCATGATTCCCCAACTACAAGGACGGCCTTTCTTTTCAGTGAATGGCTCAAAGGAAACTTGGCTGTTGCTTGAAATCCTTGGAACAGTTCTGATGCTGAGGAAGGAGTTAGTGCTGGGTATTGGATTAGAGTGAATGTGATTGCATGTCGGCGCTTAGATATTTTTGGGATCATTGTGGTTTGTGATGTATACTGTCATTTTCATATTTCCACTGCTTTCATTTCCACGGTGAGACAGAGCACAAAGTGCTATGGTTGGTTCATTAGTTCAAGTTCTGTGCAGTCTTTCAATAAAAAAAGTAAATTAAAAAAAATGTTGTTACTAGCCTTTGGTTAAACCTTTCTTTCCTGTTTAAATCTGCTACAGCGGAGCCCAGACTACCTGCGCACACTCTACATTCTGTTACTCTTCCCTTGAGGATGAGGGACTCTCTGTAACTGATTATTCAGGCATGGGGGATGACGGCATTTCTTGTTCCCATGGCGACTACCCTTGCCGATTTACCGAGCGGTCGGCTTGGTCCCAGCGGGTGATTCCACACCGTGTATTTAGCCCTGCCTGCCTGCTGCAAAAGGCCCAGGTGGGGTTCTTACAAAGAGCCAGTGAGAGTTGTGCTAATTAATTTTTGTGTGATTAAAGGAGACAGCATCAGTTAATGTTTGTGTCACTGTGTCAGACGTTTTTAACTACCATCTCTTGGCACACTGGTAAACGCATTAGACTGTATTTCCATGGGGGCTAGTTAAAACATTCCTTATAATCTAAATGTGTAAACATGTGTACTGGAATAACATTTCTGTGCATTCAGTTTGTGTTCCTTTTGCAGATGGGAATCCTTAAGCTGTTGCCTCACTGTTTGGCTGCAGCCCATGCCGTTCTGGGGGTGCACCCCTTTCCCCGCCTCGATGTTCTCATTGTCCCGGCAGGGTTCTCCAGTCTGGGAATGGCCAGGTATGACATCTATGTCTTTTTTAAGGTAGTCCAAGAATTCGATTTGAAAGAAGTGGTGGAAAGACAGAGGAAACTATTAGTAAACAGGACTGCACATATAAATATGTGTATTATATACTATATAATACTGTGAAAAAGTCTTGAGCCACCCCTGATTTTTTTTATGTATATTTTACTGACACGGAGCCAGACTTTCTTCTAATTTTCAAATTTCCTACTTTAGTCCTAAACCATTAAAACTGTGTCATGACACAGTATGTACAAAAGTCTCGAACCATCCCCCATTTCTTTATGTTTTACTTCCAAGCAGCCAGACTTGTAATTTTTAAAAAATGGTCTTGAGCAATAGTTCTCCCGGCTTTCTGAAGGTCTTTCAAAGTTTTTCTTTGGACATTGGCTGCTTTTTCACTCATTTTCAGTCCAGTCCTTGTACCTTAACATTTTCAAAAGAGGTGAAAAAAGAGGTGGCAGACCTAAAAACTATCTACAGCAGATAAACAGTATCTGAAATTCAGAGGCACAGGACCTGAGAGATGCATGTGGCCCTTTAGTTGATCCATTTAGTGTTCACCGAAGCCTCATCAGAAATGGTCTCAGAGGAAGTATGGCAGTCAAGAAGCCATTCTTAAGGAAGGGAAACAGGGAGGAAAGGCTTAAAATCTGGTTTGAAAATCAGTGGCAACAGGTCTTATGGAGTGACAAATACAGATTTAAAGATTTTGGTTCAAATCTTCATCAATATGTGCAGAGGAGGTCAGGAGTGAGGTACAGCCAGGATCCCTAACACAACATAACAGTGGTGTGTTGTCAAAATTGATGGAATTATGAACAGAGAAAAGTAGAGTCAGATTTTGATCCACCATCTGATTAACAACGGCTCCATTTTCCAACATGAGAATGATGCCAAACACAATAGCAATGCAGTTAAAGCATACCTGGATAGAAAAAACAGACAGTGGGACACTATCGCTCACGTATTGGCCTCCCAGAACCCAGACCTCAACATTATTGAAGCAGTGTGTGATCATCTTCACAGTGACCAGAACAAAAGACAGCCAACATCCAAAGAAGAGCTTTGAAATGTACTTCAAGAAGCCCGGAAAACTATTCCTGAAGACAATTTAAAGAAATTACAAGAAAGCTGCCGAGGAGAGTTCAGGCTGTGTTGAAGAAAAAGGTCGTCAAACCAGATGGTCTTTGGACCATTCTAACAAGCATGAAAGTCCATTTGTATTTCCATGCACATGTTTAATAAACCACTTTCACCAGTATACTTCCATTACTATGGCTCTTTTAAACTTGTAATATTTGATTGGTTGACTACCTAGGAGCAGCAGAAACTACCTGTCAACACAGCAATATCATAATACTTCTCTATAGTTTGTTTTTTTCATAGTTCCCCCTTTTCCCTTACTTGGAATTCAAATTATTTTTAAGTCAAGTTATTTGCTCATTGGCGGTTGGTAGTTTTTCTATAGAAGTTTCTTGATTGTTTAAAACAGCTGCCTGTTGCATCTGGATATAATGCTGCGAGTAGGGATGCTAGGGCTAGATAAAGTGGATACTGTAGTCGTACAGTATGATCCACTGTTATTGTACAAAGAATATTGTAGCAGTTCTTGATTTGGCTGAACATTTTTACATTTAATCTAGGTGTGTGCAGACCAATGTTTGGACAGTCTTGTAAAAACTTGTGAAGAAACATCAAAGACTTCCCACAGCAAAGCGACAATCAAGCACTTGTTTTTTTAAACTTCACCCTGCTGCTTCTGTTTTGGTTTTTACAAGCAAAGTGTTTCTGGGTTGCATGATTAATGACACACTTCACATTTCAAAACCCCCTCACTCTTTCTTAATCTCTTCTGTGGAGATCCTCCACATACTCCAGCTGTAAACTTTGTTCAATCACTTGTCATCCCTCCTTTGTCCCTCCACATAACTGCTTCCAGCACTGGCCTATAGGACTTATGACTCGCATATGCGTGGTGCTTAAAAAATGATGTAATTGTGTGTGTGTGTTTTAAAGCAGGAAACATTAAAATAGCTCGATTAAAGTGGAAAAAAGGAATAACACAGTTTCTGAAGAAAATTTGAGCCTCTTCACTAGGCATCTACTTAAACCCCATTTTCCATACACTCTCCCCCCTCGTTCATTGTCCAATAATTAGCTCTCGACTATTCTTTACTTTTTCTGTTCCCT
Organism: Cichlasoma orientale; assembly: GCA_034780415.1. NCBI lineage: Eukaryota > Metazoa > Chordata > Actinopteri > Cichliformes > Cichlidae > Cichlasoma > Cichlasoma orientale. The sequence goes on from JAVDPK010001680.1 coordinate 351,938, forward strand.
CCTTTCCCTCATCCTGTTTCCAAAACTTAAAAACTCACCACCTCTTTCTACCTTCATTCACTTTTCCATTCCAAACAGCTATTTCCTGAGCCTTTTCCAAAGTTGTTATTCCAATCCTTTTTCTTTCTTTTTTCTTACTTTTTGTCTTCTGTACTCTCAAAGTCAAGGCTATGTGACTGAGATTACCATATTAGGGATATCCTCCCTCAATGACATCACTCAAAGCCAAGAGTAAAAAAAAAAAAAAACTGTCTGAAACAGAGTGTTTAGAGCATTCTGCTTTTGGCTCACAGGGATTACATGTACAAATGCTGACCACATTCTTTGAAACGTTGGCAATGGTTAATACAACCATTCACCACTGTAACAGGATATATGACAGAAAATAAGAAAAAGCAGGTACCCTTTGAAGACCTCAAAACCCCACGCCTCTTCTCTGGGCACAGCTTAATTGAGTCAGTGAGTCAGTCAATAGGCTGCTGTGTTGTATCTTTTTTCCCAGGAAGTTTCAGGTGGTCCTTGGGCGCTTCACTTTACACTAGACCTGTGTTGTTGTTTTTTTAATGTATGTTTTGGTGCAGGTTTAGTGGAAGACTGGAGGCTGATGGGTGGTCACGAAGCCAAAGGATAACAGATGTATTGTTGTGCATGTTATAGATAATTTTTCTTTGTGCATTTTTTCCTTCTTCACCCTCACCTTGTCTCCATCTTTAGATCTGTTCCCCTATGCTCCATTTCCATTTTTATTTCCCCTTTGTTACCTTACTCTCCTGTATTTTTTTTGTAATCCTTGTTTTTCTGAAAATCAAATGTGTCCTGCTTCTGTCACGTCTTTACCCTTCACTGCTTTTATTTTTTTTTCTTTTCATCTCCTGACGTTCTGTTACTCTCTTTGCTCTCATAATATTGCTCAATCTTCAAGGCCCCTGTATTTGTCGTCCTTGTCTTTCCTCTCCACTTGTGTGGATGATTACATTTCAGTCTGGCCTCTGGCATTCCCCAGAAGTGATATTTTCATATTTTCTCTGTATTCTTTCAGGTTGCATATGGTATCCTTATAGGTATAGCTGATGCCATCCAAGTAGCCATGTGACTTAAGTAAAAATTGGATATCAAAGTAAATTAAAGGCAATGAATGAATGGGCCTTTTACTGATCAGGGTGGTCAGTAAGCATCCTAGTGTCTGCGGTTTTCAACCACAGTCTCGCTTTCTCTCCATCTGCCTTTATTCTTCCCCCTGTTAGCCATAGAAAAGTGCCCCAGACAGGATATGAGCTCATACCTGGTTATGTAGTCTGCATGATTTGCTGGCGTTATAGCAAAGTGTGGTCTTAATCAGAGATATTTTAAGCAACAGGGAGGGACAAGAGGGCAACAGAACAGACCTCGTTCTCAACTTTGCATTTTTATTTAGACTCTTTTATCCAAAACACAGCGCTCTTTGATCCATGAAAAAAATCTAACCCAAACTTGTGAAAATTTGTCTCCCTGCTTTATTTATTTTGAATGGACATCAAGTGCTGACACAGAGGCTGTTCTCCTGTGGTTGTTGTTTGACAGATGTTTTCTTTTCCTTATGAGGATGGCTCCCAGGCACTTATCCCTTTTTCTCTGGCTGCTTAGGCTCCAGTTAGCTGCAGATGACAGAAGAGATTTAGGGCCTTCATTAAGCTTCAGACAGCACCTGCACTGACTCCCTATAAAACTCTGTATGGTTCTCAACCCAACGTCACCCCACTGCATCCTCCCCTCAATGTTGGTGGTTCAATCATGGATGCCTCTGCACATAACCACAGGGTTGTGCTATAGAAAGGCTGGGAGGTCAACCAAAATGGAAGCACAGATTGAGATGGAGATGAGAGAGACACGAAGAGGGTAAAGGCGGGGTTCACAACAGGCCAGCAGACCCCCAGGATGTGGGAGAGGATGTGTGGATTATTCCCAGCAACAAAAGCCATTAGCCCCTGGAAAGACTTCAGAGACTGGCGCTATTTAATCTAGAGATTGGGAGGTATGAGGGCCCCATTTGTTGGGATCAAGCCAAGCGCAGTCTTTGTGCAGTGCCCCAGTGGAAACGGCAGGAGCGGAGGGGCTATGGAGCAGGGAGCTGTGGCAAGAAGGCATAAAGCTGTTGTACTGTGATACCGTGAAGGGAGGGCAGAGGCGAAGCAGGGGAGGAATCACAGTGGCGTGAAGTTTTTATACTGAGATACGAATAAGAGGGCAGGAAACTGAAGATTAAGAAGTCAAGTAAGGGCATGTCTGGATTCAAAGGCTGTACCACATATACTGTGTACCCACAAGGCTCTCTGATTCTCTCACACACACAGAACTAAATTTGCACAATGTAGCTTTAAAGATATGAAGCCAGTCACCAGTTCAAAGTATTTCGCATAACAGTTTAGTTTTTTATTTTGTGCAACAATTTTACTTCAAAAGTTCTTTTCAGCAGTCCAAGTTATGAACAGTCTGCAACTGGGATACTGTACAGTATATGCCAAACAAGTCATCTGTTACCTGTCTGTATGAATTCCTGTTGTCTTCCTGGCTGTTTCTTCAACAAACAAAGCGTTGAGGCTGCAATATAGAAGCGCTGATGTGTTACCTCTCCCCATGTTATTAGTAAAACTTTTAAGGCACCGAAGAGCCGATAAGGGAGAGGAAGACAAACACAACGTGGTTAACCATTAAAAGAGGAGTATGGAGCGGGATGAAGAGGTGTCTGAGTTACAGTCAGTGAGCACAGCTGGGGAATCCCTTAAAGTTAATTCTGCATCCAGTCGGGATAAAAAGCTCATTGTTTTGAGTGATTGAAGGACATGAGAATGGTGTAAGCGAATGCCCTAAATTTGCTTTGAGTGGTCATAGTCAGCCTCCCACTATTTCTCAAACATCAGTAATTATGTGTATGTGTGCGTGTGTACACATTTAATTTTTTTTTACCTTTCTTAGGTCATGCTAATTTTTTTCCTCTTTGTTTTAAAATTTTTGTAATCTCTTCATTGCATCGCAATCACGTCATTTCTGACTGGGAGTGACAGGAAGGGCACGGCATTTCCTCTCACTCTTTGAAGCTGACGTCTGTGTATCCCAAAGTGCTGGCTCGACTTGCAGGACTAATCTAAGATCAGCGTGCCCAAAAGAGGACATGTCTGACATCTCTGAAAGAGCAGCGGTTTCCCCACGAGCGTTGAAATGGGCCTTTCTAATAGTGTGGGTGATGTGGGTTTTGTTTTGCTTTACTGTAGACAGGCAGATTCCTGTACTCGTGTGTGCGTGTATGAATGTGTGCATTGTTCAAATAATGGAACAAGGATGTGTATTTACTGCACTGGTATGACATCAGAACAGTCCTACACAGATCATGTGTCCGTTTGGACATTAAATGAGCCAGATCAATGTGCACTTCTTTCTTGTTGCCGTTAGCATGTTTTTTTTTTTTGTTAGTTGAATTTGAATCTGATGCTAGTCAAGATGGCGATTAAAAAGGCAATAAGTCAGTCTGCTGTCAGCCTGCTATCAGTGTGCAACTGAATGAGGTCATGCAAGCTATGTGATAAAATGAAAAAAAAAAATTGCAAATCCATTGCCGCCTAAAACAGAAATTCACATTAACTACTTACATTAGGAGTCCAGCAAGAACCATAAATTTAAATCTGAAATTCTACCATAAATAGTGACATAGTTGCTGAAGGACGGTGATTTAATTACAAAATGACATGGCTGTTCAGCAAGCCTCACTTTTATATAGGAATATAAGCAGAATACAACTAGCTGGCAACAAGTTGAGTTGAGTCCCCTGTTGCAAAGAGATGTGCCACAGATGTGCCCATCACCCTTGCAGTGCCTCATGGGGACCTAAAGGAGGGCGGGCACATGTCTCCTCTTTGAGTTGCGCTTGACCGAGCCCCGTGGGCTAAGCCCTGGCCATCAGGTGGTCTCTTGAGCACTTTCCCCAGGCCTGGCTCCAGGTTGGGGCCCTGGTAACCCTGTCCTGGGCAGGGTAAACTGGTTCCTTGATCTTCGTCTTATAAGGGTCATTGAAATTGCTCTTTGTCTGGCCCCTCATCCAGGACAAATTTGCCATGGGAGACCCTACCAGGGGGCAAAAGCCCTTAAACAGCATGGCCCCTGGGAGCATAGGGACAGACAAACCCCTCCACCACAATAAGGTACATGTAGTAATTTGCGGAGAGGAAATTTAATATTTTTTTTAAATCACGGATGGATGAAAACTGGCTCCTGAGTAGAGGCTTGTTATCAGAGCACAGTTTAAAAAACATCATCCATATCCGGAGGTGTATAAGTTTCTATGGCATGAGTAATTTGCACAATAGCAACGACCCATTAATGCTGAATGATACCTATAAAGGTTTTGGAGCAACATACTGTATGCTGTCATCCAGATTATATCATTTCCTTGGAAAACCTTGCTTGTTTAAGCAGCCCAGACCTGCCTCCTATTGAAAACATTTGGTGCGTTATAAAATGAAAAAACCCCAAAGGAAACCCCAACCTAGTAAGCAGCTCAGATCCAGTAACGTGCGCGAATGAGAAAGCATTTAGTTTTCAAAACTACAGTAACTGGTTTGCTCATATCCTTAAAAAGAGTGTTATTAAAACACCTGACTGGTACTGTATATTTATTTACAATAAAATGTATCAACATTTGATAAGTTGTCTATTCTTTTTAATTAAACATAAGATTTTAATTATTTGCAAATTGTTGCATTGTGTATACATTTTATTAGCATTTTTCGCTGCACACCATTTTATTTTTTGGCTACAGAGTTGTATTAAACGCAGCTCTCACCTCCTAGAAACTGGCTGCCTTAAAAAACGGGGAAAAATGTTCAAGTTGTTAAACTGCTAGTTCCACTTGCAGTACAGCCAAACTAGGCAGCCATATAACTGTCACAGCCACAGCTGAAAATTATGACTGGTGTATACCTCTTGACCTCTTTAAGTGGCAGTGGAGGATTTTCAGCCTGACTTCAGTTGATTGCATTGTTTGTTTATGAGCTAGCAGGAAGTTACATTGACGATTGGTCCCCGTTGTGAGGAACTAGGGAGCTGGACTATCAGGGGAGTCGGTACCCTCTGGGATATTCCCCTCCTGCCCTGGAGCTCTTTAGTGTGCCACCTGAGCTTTTATTCATGTTTTATAGGACCAGACCAGTTTTTTTGTTGCCCATTTTAACCCTTTAGAAGTCACATACTTCACATTAGTGCCGACCATTTCCCAAATCATACCACAGTGGTTTTACACTGGTTTCCTGTGTTCTACAGAGATGTTTAGTTTGCTGTAATAAAGTGTGTATAGTTTATGTTTGATTCCAAACAGCCGCCTTTAATAGATACCAAATCCAGGTGGGAGTCTTGTAAATGGACTAACATTTATATTGCCCTTTTCTAGTTTCATTGACCACTCAAAAGTGCTTGGACTACAAGCCACATTCACCCATTCACACATACAGTGTTTTATGTTTTATGTTAATCTTATTCTGGTTCATTTTCCAGTATCTGTCTCACTTTTTTGCCTCATTGGCAGTGATTCCCCATCCTTTTGCACCTTTACTAAATTGCACCTCTTGCCTTCTCTTTAAGCTCTGCTGTTCCCCTTTTCTCTCTTCCTTCTTTCACTATTTGTTCCCCAATCTTCCCACTGTTTGTCCTTCCCTCTTCCTTCTAATGTCTCAGAGGATTTCTTGCCTTTCTGCTCTCCTCTCCAGTTTGATCTGCAAAGTAACCCTAGAAGTGTGCGATACAGACCTGCTCTTTCAGAAGACAACTGGGTTCAGGGTGGGGAGGGAAGAATGTGTGTGTGTGTGTGTGTGTGTGTAGTAGTGGTGAGGGCTTGAATTTTCTGGCACAGTATACAGCTGTTAATCAAATAGTCAAGGATGAGGTGTTTCTTTCTTCCTACCTTGAGTGGATCTCCCTTTCGTCTATGGCCACACAAAAGAGCCAAGGGATTCGGAGAAAAAAGGCAGCTCTGCATGCTTGCACCTGGACAGAAGGAGAGGGGGCATCTTACGCATGCTTTTAAAGTGATTGCAAGTAGTTAAGATTTTTTGCTTCTCTTGTTGGTCTACTCACTCCTTGCTGAAAACGTGGGCAGCTCCAAACCCCCCAAAGGTGGTGGCCAGTACTGTTCTTCTCCCCTTGCATATTTGTCTCTTTTTCATGGTCAGACCTTCCTTTTAATGCAGATAGGGAGGGTACAGCTTAGCAAATGTCTTGTTATTTCTTCAACTTCCCTTCCGCATCTGTACTATGGGTTTATTTGTTCTGCTACAGTATCTAATCACAACTGAAGGATCCGCCTTTTAATGCTTACTTTACTTGAGAGGAGAAGGTTCCATATTATGTTGTGAACATACAGGTGTTTTTCTAGTAATCCTAAAACAATTTATTTGTAGTACTTGTTGAAGTTTACATTATGACCTATTCCTGGGATGTATGTAACCAGCTTCATATCTGCTGCTTCTTGTCAGGCACCATTTGTGCTTGCACAGTTATCAAAGGATGGTGAGGGATGGTGTGTTTCTTTAGACTGTCCTCAGATGAGAACCTGCTGGCAACAGCTGGCATATGGTACTACATTTAACAGTAACACAGACACACTGTGCCATAACTTTGGATTAGAAGCTTTAGCAAGACAGGCCTGTCACTGCATACCCATTCTGTTAACGAATGGATGAGTCCAGTGGACCCATTCCCTGGAGTGATAGATGGGTTCATTGTATGGCATAGGGGACAATGCAGCAGATCCTGGTGTGCATCCTCAGGCGTGTGTGATAGTGGAACCCAGAGGCTGGGGGTAATTTCATTCTGTGCAAAGCCAGACAGTTTAATGTCCGTGGGTCCTCTGTGCTGAACTGACCAAAATGAGACATTTGAAACAAAGTGCTGTGAAATATCTCTGGTAATGCTTCTTATGTCTGGCTTCAGTTTTAGCCTCAGGGAGCAGGCTGCACTCTAAGCTGGTCTACTAGCTGCTTTTTGCAATATTTTTTTAAGTCATGATGGCAGCGTGAATCTGTGTACAGCTGTATCAGTCTGTAAGTCTCTCTGGCCAAGCCACCATTTTGATAAAGACTGAAATTATGAACTATCCATTTAAGGAAATTCAGAAGATGCTTTCTGGTTGCTTTGTTGACGCCATGACTTTTCTGTTTTGCCTTCAGTAAGTCAAAATTTGAACCATAAGAATATTTCAACAACACTGACTGGACGTTGGATTTTTGTATAGACATTCAGGGTTCACAGGCTACAAATCAATCTTTTTCTTTGGATCTACCGTGATGTTTACAAGTGTGTCATTTAGTGAAATATTTCAGCCATGAAACTAGGTAAATTTTTGTAAATGCTAAATTAGCATGGATGCTGTGCTTCCTTTAATAACAGTGGGTTCCAGTTGAGCGACATTCATTTGAAAGCTCTTTCTGTATTTTTGATTGTAGTTCGATTTTGGCATAAGTGTTTCATAATCTAAGCGATTTAAAAAAAATTCGGGTCATTTTCTCCTTATTGTCATTAATAGGAACTGCAGTGTCCAGGAAATTTAGGAAATTTTCCCTTGAGCCACCTCTCATTTCTTTACATTTTTTTTGGAAAATGGGGGGAAAAACTTGCAAACATGAATGGAAATACACTATATAAGGCAAAAATCAAGTTTTTCTGATGAGCAATTCTGATTTTATCTATTCTAACAAACTTGAAAGTCAGTATTAGGTCTGACTTCAGCACAGCCCTAAACCATGACAGATCCTCCGCTATGTTTTACAGATGACTGTAGACATTCACTGTTTTATTTTCTGCTGGCCTCCTCTGTATATATTGATGATAATTTGAACAGAAATTTTCAAATTTGGATTCACTCCATAAGACCTGTTGCCACTGACTTTCAGTCCAGTTCCTGTGTAATCTGGCATACCTCAGCATTTCTACCTGTGTCTCTTCCTTAAGAATGGTTTCTTGACAGCCACGCTTCCACTGAAACCATTTCTGATGAGAACAGTGAACGGTGGACGGATCAGCTGAAGGGCGTGATGCATCTGTCAGGTCCTGTGTCAGGTCTTTGCTGGATTTTTTCCTATTTCTTAAGTTCATCACTTTCAGATACTGTTCATCTGCTGTAGATAGTTTTTTTAGGCCTGCCACTTCTTCTTTTGTCCTCCTCGTGTCCAATTTTTGTAATCAATTTTTTAAGGACACACTGCATACCATGCTGAAATATGCCAGGTTTTCAATTAATGGCACTTTGCGAATCACCTTGTTGGTGCAAAAATGCTATTTTGTGCCTGTAAAATTGTGTTATCTTTGGCATTTTCATATATTCAACTAAAGAAATGGGAACAAATAATGTGTTTTTGTGACAGGCTGCTAGTAAAAGTAAAATTTAAAATTGGTTCTTTGCTAAGTTGTCTGTTATGTGTAGACACAACACTGGTTCATCCTGTGAGATAGGTGCCTTTAATATATTTGAATGGTTCATAGGTCAGTGTTAAGTGGCTTAGCAAAAGATAAACATTCCTCTGAAAATGGTCGGGTACAAGGACTAGACTGAAAATGAATAAAAAAGCAATCCAGTGTCCAAAGGAAAACTTTGAAAGACCTTCAGAAAACCCAGAGAACTATTGCTCAAGACCACTTTAAAAAATTACAAGTCTGGCTCCTTGGAAATAAAATAGGGTGGATCGAGACTTTTGTACATACTGTGTCATGACACAGTTTTAATGGTTTAGGTCTTCAGTAGGAACCACTGGGCTTTAAGGAGACCTTTTGTCTTTGTTTCCATCCCCATATATCTTGTTTTGGGCGATGCAGGTCAAGGTTAAAAAGAAAAATCCATGGTTACTTTATACTTGGCCTTTGTGGCCCTTCACTGCATTCAGTCATTGTAAGGCCACCCTTGATTGAGGCAACTTTCCACTGACTGGCAGCACCTCATGAAAAAAACAAGATTTGACAGCCATATTAAAGGCTGTGCCCTCTTTTTGACATCATAAAAATCAACAACGAGTTTAGCTTAATAGGTCCATTTAAGTCTGAGATGGGTTGGGGAGGTGTAAAGCGGCCAAGCAGCCATTGATGGATTTGGTCTCATCACCATTCTTATCTTTTAACCATTCTACTTTGGATTCACTTTATTTGGGCCACTTTTCTCCTCATGTGTTAACATCGTGAGGTAACACCTGTTGATAGTTACAGTATAGTTTTTAATTTTTTCCCCAGTGATCATATATTGTTGTATTGTGTTAGTGTGTTGCAGTTTATGTTTATGAAGCAGGTTTCACCCACACAATGTCCATCGGTTACAGTGTTTTGTCTCAAAGGCGGACATCTTGGTCAGGTGGCAACCCCAACCTTCTGCAGAACAAAACAGCTCTGGTCATTGGTTAATTTCACTTGAGTCTTGCCTTAATCCATCTTTCCATTCTGTCAAACACTTCTTATATTGCCTCAGAGCACTGAGTGGTCTCACTTTCCATCTCCTTGCTGTCTCATACTCTTACATTACATAAGAGAGAGAAAAAAACAGTCTATTTATTACCCTACAGGCATAATTCTGTGAAATAGATTTGTCCTGTCTTTTTCATTAAGGCGGAAATGGAAGCTAAAAGAGGGTTCTGGATGCTGTGTGAAGAGCGATGGGGTTTGCATGCAAAAGCTACAGTCACAGAGGAATGTGTTTGATGTTACATAGGTAAATGTTGTGTCAACATCTCCTTTAAGCTGATTGACGAGGTCTTGTAGTAGCTCGTATCGCACTGCACATTTTGGATGTTCTTTTTAAATTTGTAGAACAGACGACCCGAAAGAAGTGGATTACTTCTATTCTTACATTAGCCACATAAGGAAATTCCTCATATGGCTAATTTTGCCATTAGCTTTGAGTGTATGCCCACAGGTTAGTATTATGCCATTATTTTTTTTGCTTTTTTTGTCAGAGATTTTGGAAACTTTGATGATTTTAAACCAATAAACAGGGACAGAGTATCGCTTGTGTTACATAATACATTATTCAGTTATCTGCACAATGTGCAGATATGAAAAAAGTGGTGTCGGTTTGGGAGAGCTACATAAAGTCTAGAACTTTTGAGGGGTGGAGACATGTGCGTTACTTTAAATTTGGTGTTCAAGAAGTCAAGAATGTGATGATATTCTAAGTAGTTTGACAAGTGAAGTGTAGTATATCACTCTTTCTGCGTAATGTCCGTAACACCGAAGAGAGCAGCATCTGCAACTTCTCTCAGATTCTGGTTCACACATGTGTGAAGGATCTCCAGGGTTTTGTTACCAGCCAATAACTCTCAAAGAGCTACACCTAGACTCATAGAATCGGGGTTACAGTATCAATTAGGTACCAGTGTGATTTTACAAAGATTTCAGTGGTTAAGCCCTCCAGTCAGTGCAGGCTACACTTTATGGCAACAAAGCCTAAACTAGACAGGCACTAAAATGGAATATTTCAGACTTAGAGCTGATTTAGACTTCTGCAGTGAATCTTTGTAGAGCCTATGATGTAACCTATGTAAGTGGCTGATGTCGTTACCAGCATTCATGGTTTTGTGTGGTGTTTTATGTGTTAATTACCTTGTGGTTATGTCCCAGTGTTTTATATTCAGTGCCAGCCATGATAGAAACAAATAAAATGCAAGACCTTTTTTGCCCCCTGGGTGATCACTCTCTGTTGTGGTTATTTAAAAAAAAAAAATTGAGGTTGGGGGGGGGGGGGAGAGACATTTGTCTCTCAAGTTTTTCCACTTCTTTATACAATCCCTCATGTCCATTCCAATCTTTTTGGCAATCTCCCTCCAGGAATTTGCTGATGTTTGTGAGACCTCATATTGAGACTATGATTACTCCTTATATTGAGGCAGTAATTGTTATTCTCTCACTGATAAATTCAAAACCTGCAGTCAAAAAGTAGCCGGAAATGCACAGAAGGGATCAACAGTAGCGAACAGGCCAATCACAATACTTGCGGGCTGCATCAACACGACGTGTAGTTAGATTTCCTGGGAGGTGCACGTCAGGCTACAATGTAGGTTACATTCTAAGGTTTCAGAGGTGTTTGTGGTGATGACGTACCTATGCCACTGATATAACACAGAGTTTGGGTATAAGTATAAATCCCCTGTCAGGGTGCTGCACAGTGTGCAGTATGAGAAATATTATGTTTAACATTATAGTATTCAAACCTATTCTTAGAACCAATTGAAACAAAATTAGAAGCCGTGAGCATTTTATAGGCCATTTAAATGAATCCTATTGAATTGTATTGCTTTAGTGGACACAAATCCCTTTTATGGTTGCATTAGGAAGAGCATCCGGCTTAAAAAAATCTGCCAAATCAAACAAGCAGAGCTACCCTTTGTGATAACCCCTTGTGAACAAAAGAGCAGCTGAAAGTAGCTTTTTAAATTGTATTACATTGAGACAGTGTTGAATTGTAAAAGTTTATTATACTTTTAATTTTGATCTTTGAATATGATTCGATATCTTCTGTATGCCACCCATTGCCTCTTCAGATTATCCCTGTACTGGCATTCATGTTTATTTTTGCTGTTTGGTCTAAACTATTTTGGCAGCCTTCCAGCATTAACCCACAAACCCAATAAGTGTCCATACTGTTTTAAATAGCCGCTCAAAAACACACACTCTTAAGAACATTCCTCTGGCATGACACCACTTTTTGGGCTCTGAACTAAACATGGAACAAGCTGCAAGAGAGAACGGATCAGACATCTGCTCTGCCGTTCCAGCTGATACGCATTGAAAGGAGATTTGCTGAAAGTATGTTGGTGAGTGTGGATGTGGTCTGTGCTTGTGACTTTCTGCTGGTTTGTGTGAGTGCTCTATTATGCCTGCATGTTTTATTGCTTTATTGTGTCTACAAGATTTCTGTTTGTTGATTTCATTAGGTGACTCCTTTGAACTGATTAAACCATGGCATCTATGTATCGAAGACTGGGCTTTTAAGCACAAGTGCTGGACAACAACTGCAGTCTAACTTTGAAATGTGCCACTTATTTCTCATGCGCTGGCTCTACAAAGCCTCATTTTCTCTATACTTGAGGCACAGTGTCACCTCCTTGTTCTTGATGACCTCTGATATCTTCTCTGCTATTTATTTTCAGAGTCTGATGCGATGATGTGTATGTGGGTGGGGCAGCTCTCTGGGGGCCCCAGCCTGGCCCCTGTTCATGTGATCAGGCCCTACATGGAGTGGCATTTGGCCTGGCCCTGTGGGGCCCCGTCTGGGAGCAGTGAGCTGATCTGTAGCCAGCCTAGAATGCCAGACATTTGAAGTCAGACTTGTTAAAAAAGAACGAAGGGTGGTAGGAGTTTCGTCAAATAGGCCCCTGTGTCTAAAATAACCCACAGACTCTGCCCGAGAGGGAGGGAAAGGAGACAAAGCTTATTCCTGTAAGCTGACAGTAGGAAGCCCAGCCTGCAACCTTTGCTTAGACAAGCTGTCATTTCTTTGTTTGATGTCTTACATGTGTTTTTTCACAGGCCTCACAGGTCTGATAGCATGCCTTAAGTGTTTGTTTCCATGTGCAATGTGTGACACGCTGTAACATCATCTGTGTTACAAAGGTTAAGCAGCTTCGCAGTTATCATGAAGTTGATACCGCACTTGGTGCAGAAGCAAAAATGAACATAGAGAGTGACGAACAGGATGCTCTCAATTTCAGTAAATATCTATTAGATCATCTTTTTGCTTAACTTTCTTTTTTGCTGTTGTTTTTTTTTTTTCCTCTCAATCTCTATCTACACTTTTTCATTCACACATGAAGGCTCAACACTCTGCTCTCATCTTTTTTTCCACATCTTTCTGTCTCATGGGGCTGTTTTACTGGTGTCCCAGCTATGGACTGAGCTGGACTGGGGGTTGTCAATTATAGAACTATGATAGGGTCCTTCCTGCATTATGCATGGAAGTGTCCCGCTGGGGGAAAAAACGGCCTACAGCCAGGAACAGGGGATGGAGAAATGAAGGGATGAATAATGGATGGAGAGATAGAGTAGCAAAACACTATTGCAATCTGTGTCTCACCAAATTGAAGACTTGCCCTGGCTCACACCTCTGAAACTCAGGGCCAAGTCACCCTGGGTGACTCAGAGTCGCGAGGTTGTCATGTGAGAAAGCACAGGATGGCTTTAACCAGCCTTGAATTTTGCGTGCAAGGACCTCATGGGGCACTACCCTCAGAAAGGTCAGCAAAGATCTTGTCTGTTATTTTATGTGCAGATAGCCTTACATTATGATCCGATTTGTTTAACAACTTCTGTACATTAATTCAGTGCATCATTTGTAAGCCCTTACATATAAAATTTGTAGGCACTTTTTCTCCAAGTCATACAATTAACAGCAAGGTTATGTTTCACATCTAATTAAATGTCAGAAAGTACAACTCCATTCCATTACTGCAGTGTTCAGAAGAACATGATTAAAAAGGAAGACCAGCGAGCAGAGTTAATCTTTATTACACCCAAAGGGCAATTTGTTGTACAGCTAGTAGTCAATTAAAAAACAAATGGAGATCACTGACATCAAAAGCACAAAACACAAAACGGGGCCAACAAGCATGAATTAATTTACATGCTCTAAAGATGTCCAAGGCCCCTTCCATCATCAAATATTAACCCATTAATGTTCACAAAGGAAATTTTATATTTTCACACCACCTCAGTATGATGCTGCAGGAGGTTTTTTAACATCCTTTTTCAGTCATTAGTCACAAAGTGTTACTTTCCTCTTCCTTCCTTATACTGTAGGTGCTTCAGCCACTAATATACACACACACACATAGAGGGAGAAAATACAGCCCAAAGCCAGCTGCTTGTTTACAAACACATTTAGTCCTTGAAATGCAGGTGCAGGTGTATTTTTATTCACATATCTGATTTGTTGCAGTTGGCCACTGTAAGTCTTGCAGGTACAGTGGAAGAGGCGCTGCAAGTGAGATATGGCTAAATTCCAAAAAGATTCATTATGCAGGAGGTCACTGAATTAGTACCTTTAGTTGACACTGAGAGGGTACCTACTGGGTAAAGGAAATGAATGCTACAGTTCTGAAATGTAACATATTAGTGAATGCGGCCAAGTAACTAAGCCCTTGTTTATATTGCCAGCCCAAATCTATTTTTTTGGCATATCCAGTTTATACCCAAGTTAATTTTAGAAAGCCTGAGCAGCAAAAAACAACCTAAGTAGAATTTTATTTTTTTTTGTAAATTGGATTCAAATCTAATTTAGAGTTGGTGTGAAATGTGACTCCAACTGTTTTTGAGAACTGTCGATATTAAAGGAAACTAAAGGAAAGAGGAAGAGAAACCAGTGCGGGGTGTAGTCAGTTTCAAACATACCATGTGAAAAAGAAACTTTTCACAGGTCTCTGTGCAGTCCTGTGAAAAACTAAGTACTTACTGCTTACTGCATTTGTAGTAATTAGGAGCGTAAGTAAGTAGCAGCCAGGTGGTGCTAATCAAATGCACTGGATTAATTGATCATCAGCAAGTGTGAGCACCGCTATAAAAGCAGAAATGTTGGCAGTTTGCTGGTCTGGAGCATTCAGGGGTGTGTGTTAACACAATGCCACAATCTTCCCAGGAGTGGACGTCCCTGCAAATTCATCCCAAGGTCAGACTGTGCAATTCTCAGAGAAACAGCAAATAACCTAATGTTGGAGCTCAGACTCTACAGGCCTCAGTTAGCATGCTAAATATTAAAGTTCATGACAGTACAATTATGGGTTGTATGTAAGGGTTGGCTGGAGAAAACCTCTTCTCTCTAAAATGAAAATGGCAGCACAGTTTAGGTTTGCAAAGATGATCTGAACAAGCCATATGACTTCTGAAACAATGTCCTTTGGACAGATGAGACCAAAGTGGAGATATCTGGCCATAATGCACAGCAAAAACTAAACACAAGGATATCAGCACAAACACCCCATATCAGCTGTCGAACATGGTGGTGGAGGGGTGATGATTTGAGCTTGTTTTGCCACAGGACCTGGGCACCTTGCAGTCAACCATGAACTCCTCTGTATACCAAAGTAAAGTGGAATCAAATGTGAGATATCATCTGTCCACCAGCTAAAGCTTGGCCCAAATTGTGTCATGCAACAGGAAAATGATTCTAAGCATAGCAGTAAATCTGCAACAGAATGGCTGAAAAAGAAAAGAATCAAGGTGCTGCAATGGCCCAGTCCAAAATCTTAAGAGAGCTGTGCATAAACAAATGCTCACAAACCTCAATGAACTGAAGTAATGTTGTAAAGAAGTGTGGGCATACAGTCATACAGAAAACTGTTTATTCAGGTTATTGCTGCTAAAGGTGGTTATGCAAGCTTCTGAATCGTGTGGTGCTTCTTTTTCACATGACTGTCATTAGTTTGAATGCGTTTGTATAACTCTTTGCAATTTCTGCTCCATATTGATAGTTATACAAAAGAAAGCAATAGCAAGGGAGGGCATGAAATACAGCAAAAGGTCTGGGCCAGATTTGAGCTTAAACTCTTCTGCTAAAGACTAGGCCTTGAAACATTTGTTACAAGCTTTGCCAGTTGAGCTTCTAGGACACTCTTTTCTCATCCTTATTGTGGTACCATATTGATGCAGTTCTTGATGAATTGGGTTTTCAAGTCTGCAAGTCTCTTCTTATGAATGCAATTTTTCCATCAGTAACATCAAGTTTACAAAAAATGGCAACTTTGTCCTTCTCATTACTTTCAAAACAGAAGGGGGGGGGTATTATGCTCATTTCAAGTTCATGGTTTTATTCCTCGACTATAGAGTAGCTTTGCATGGTATGTACTGGGCCTCTGCACAGCCTCTGAATTCATCCACTGTCTGAAACAGGATATTTTTGCTCCTGTCTCTTTAAAGCTATTATACATTTTTTAAGCCAGCTTTCTTCCAATTGGCTGCCCATCACAAACAGAAGGTTTGAACAGGTAGAGGGTGACGTATTTGTGGTAGCTCAGCTGCTTGCCAGAGATGACAGTATTAAGGATATCCCCTCCCTCCTATACACTATAGTGAAGATCCACACTGTTCTAGGTCTACGCAAACTGATAAATGACAGACTGTCATTTGAATTTCTAATAGTATTTCTAATTTTCTGTAGTGTTTTTTGTCTTGCAGTATTACCACTCCATGTTTTGTGATTGATTGCAATTGTTTTTGTAATGAAAAGCATCAATAAATAGGAATAATATGCAATTAAAGCAGTTTACTTACAAATTATTGTAAGGCTTTGTTTCTAAACGGCACTGAAAATACAGAACGCATATCAGATACAGCCATTCATGCCTACAGCAGACCCTAGACTCAGATGTTTTGTGGACTTGAACATGTACAGGTACTACATATGCATGAATTTGTATGGAGGTCTTGCCATGCATGTATTCCCGACAGGTCCCTGATGTCAGCTAATGTCAGTCAGTGTATCAGTGAACGTGAAAGATGCCGTTGTTGTTCATCACCACCATGGTGGGATGACACTATTTGTCACTGTAGTGATGGATTCCGTCTCCCTCAGAGGAACATGTGCAAGCGCCGTCTCTGAAAGGCTGTCTTTGTGTTTCACACTCACTCACTCACACACACAAACACGGTGCTGTAAGTGACAACAAAGGCGTGCTTATCCAATTGTGGGGGAATAAGATTAAGCTACAAAGAAACTCATATGCTAATGTTAGCATCTCCTGCTCCAGTGAGAGCCTTTGTTTGTGTAATCAGGAAAAACATGGAATTAGATTTGAGACGCCGTCTCGGAAATGATGCTCATAAGACCCTATTGTATGATGTTGACATGTTCTTAAATAACTGAAGGAGAGGGCCTGCTTTCTATCTGATGTAACAATCCCCTGGGAAATAAAGACTAGTTGTGCTGTTCAGATATCTGATTTTGTTTTCCTCTAAAATGGACTGTATGGCAGACCAGGCCTAAGCTGTGTCTTTGCTCACTGTTTTCCTTTATAATTGACTTAGCTTGTCACCATAATTAGGTTATGGCAAGGAAAAAAATAACTCCTCTGTCATCTGGTGTTTTAAGATGTTAATCTTTCCTTGATGAGAGCATCTCATTTTACAGCTTACTGTATTTCATCAATAGCAGCAATATGGAGTCTCATTGTTACTGTCAATCCAGCAGGTCAAACAGTTGCAGCTGTTGTGTCTCAGAAGTTTAAAGTAAGTCCAGTCTATATGGGGCCAACACTATAATGTGTGGTCTACCAAGACGCACATTATGGCATCTTTAACATATCTGTCACACGAGCGGGGTGGCAAGGCCTTTTGAAAAGTGCTTTTCAGTAGGGACCTGCAGTTTGCCATAAATTCTCCCACCAGTGTCAGGTCAATGGTGGTTGGGACACTTAAGATCTAGTGAGTGTGAAAGGAACTCTAGACAGTCCGGTGTTGTTGTATGAGCCAGGAGAGAGGGAGGCTATTCATTCGCACCTCTGTGACCCCTCTCTCATTCTTCTGTGGAAGAATAGCCTGCCTCTCACGCACAGTCAGCCCTAAGCCCCTCAGGGCACCCACAGCCTGTTACATAAGAATGAAGTAAAGAATGCTCCAGAAAAGTCTTCAGCCATGACCTTGGCTTTTATAGAGCGCTGTGATTGGTCCTGTTCCACTAGTGCAAAATCACGTATTTATTCCTGACATCAAGCTTGATATGGATATTGCTGAATCTATAAGATGACTTGAATTGGCGATGACTTAGCTATCGCTAGTGCGACGATATTACCTTTCCCCATATTTCTTCTAAACATCAAATCACAGTTTAACTTCTTATCTGTTCATGATAAGAAGTTACATTTTGAGTCAAGTGCAGATACAGACCTTCGGAAAACCTGGAGAACTTTTGCTTAAGACCACGAAATGAGGGATGACTCAAGAATTTTGTGCAGTGCTGTATGTAAAAAGGTAAATCTACAATTGTTCTTTGTGAGTTCATTTTCATGTAGACGTGACACGATTGAACATGTTTTATTCTTCCTTTAGCGAGTCAGTGCTTTCATTTTCTATCATTTGCTCGTTTGTTTTGCTTAATCTTAAAAACAGGAGCAAATTGGTGAAAATTGAACAAGTATGCTGTACAGTTATGGGTGCCGCCCTTAATGACCTTCAGTATCTGTATAAAGTGAGGGTCCATCAGCATCCATGTTGATTCAGCTGATCATCATCGGGGTGGCTGTGGTTCAGGAGGTACAGCAGGTCATCTAGTAATCGGAAGGTTGGTGGTTTGATCCCTGGCTGCTCCAGTCTGCGTGCCAAAGCATCCTTGGGCAAGATACTGAACCCTAAGATGCTTCCGAGTCGGAGTGTGACTCTGCTAAATAGAAAGCACTTAGGCATAGAAAAAAGTGCTTGCGTGAATGTGTGTGTGAATGAGTAAATGAGGCTTGTAGTATAAAGTGCTTTGAGTGCTCAAGCAGATATAAGAACCAGTCCATTTACCATTTGTTCAGCCTGTTATAGTTTTATTAAACAAATTTTGAATCATTTGCCCGTTGTATTGGGTTCTAGCTGTAGACCCCTATTCTTGTACACTTTCATGCATATCATTCAGCCAGAATATTAAAAGCTCTTGCCTGACGTTGTATAGGGGAGTTTCACTTCATGGTTACAAAACAACTCTGACCTGTTGGGGCATGGACACGGGACCCCTGAGGGTGTCCAGTAGGAGGTCGACAACAAGAAACTAATACATATTTATGATGTGGCGCTCATTTTCCATCAGTACAATATTTGCTACAGCCTGTCTTTCCAAACCCTCATCAAACCTAAACTGTATTTAAGAAAGGTAACATATAATGAAGGATTTTTTTTTTAATCGATTTGTTCAAGCAGAAAAGGGTTCTTATCTTTGACATAATTACAGGCACTTTCAGGATTTGTTTGAGTATTTATTATCTGAATGTTTACTATGCTTTCATATCAAGAGTGCACAGAGGTAAACATCATATGTAATATGTAATACATCTAACCTTATGTTTGGTTTCCTGAACTCCAGCCAGGGTTGGACAAAACTTATTAAAGTTTGTGTATTTCACTTTTAATTCTAATCATTTTACTCACTGTTATTTAACAAGTTCAGTCCTGGAAACATTTATGTTTGACAAGATTTCTGGATGAGTAAGCTGACCTTTTCTAAATGTAATGGAGAAGACTGAGACAAGGATGGGCAGCTTGTTCACTAAAAAATATGTGGGATTGTCTCACATGACAGGTTAAGGCCAAATTTTCTATAATCCTAGGTGTGGAATTGTTACCTCAGTACGTCTTTAATCTTTCTGAAAAGAAAAACACTATATATGTTAGTTTTTTGTTTTTTTTTTTAAATTTTGATGTCTGCACGACATTTTCTTATCTTTCACTTACTGTGTAAACTGCCTTGCAAATAAAATTAGACAGTTAACATTGTCTAATACTTATCTCTGGTTTATGCCTTTTATCTATCATGTTATTACTTTTGTCTTCCACAGCCCCCATATAATTTTCCTGTCCCAGAGTGTGTTGTGTGCTGGGAGTCCTGGTTTAGAAGAAAGCAGCCTATCTCTGTGTGGGTCCAGGATTTGCCATGAAATTGCCCACTCCTGGTTTGGCCTGGTTATTGGAGCCAGAGACTGGACTGAAGAATGGATCAGCGAAGGCTTTGCCACCTGCCTCGAAGACATTATCTGGGCCCAAGCACAACAAGTATAAGACGATTTTGTTTTCATCTTGACCATTGTATGATTAGTAAAATTTAAATTAGGAGGGGTTTTTGATACAGTGCAATTACATTTTGTACAGTGCAATTACATACACTCACCGGCCACTACATTAGGTACACCTGTTCAACTGCTGGTTAATGTAAATCTATGATCAGCCAGTCAGCAACATGGCAGCAACCCAATGGATTTAGACATGTAGTCATGGTCAAGACAGCCTGCTGAATTTTAAACTGAGGATCATGATGAGGAAGAAAGGTGATTTAAGTGGCTCTGAATGTGGCATCGGTGTTGGTGCCAGGTGGGCTTGTCTGAGTAGTTCAGAAACTGCTGATCTACTGGGATTTTCCTACATAATCATCTCTCGGGTTTTCAGAGAATGGTCTGAAAAAGAGAAAATATCCAGTGAGCGACAGTCCTATGGGGAAAAAAACGTGTTGAAGCCAGAGGTCAGAGAACGGCCAGACTGCTTCGAGCTGATAGGAAGGCAACAGTAACTCAAATAACTATTTGTTACAAACAAGGTATGCAGAAAAGCATCTCTGAACACGCAGCACATCAAACCTTGAAGCAGATGGGCTACAACAGCAGAAGAATGCACCAGGTGCCACTCTTGTCAGCTAAGAACAGGAAACTAAGGCTAAAGTTCACACGGTCTCACCAAAATTGGACAATAGAAGATTGTAAAAACATTGCCTGGCCTAATTCCTACTCTGATAGTAGGGTGAGAATTTGGCATAAACAATATCAAAGCATGGATCCATCCTTTTTTGTATCAATGGTTCAAGCTGCAGGCAATGATATAGAAGGGAGGGGATGTTTTCTTTGTACACTATTGGCCCCTTAGTACCACTGAGCATGCCGTCACGTCAATATGGACCAAATCCTCTGAGAAATGTTTTCAGCCCCTTCTTGATTTTATGCCATGAAGAATTAGCTATGAAGGTAAAAGGGGGTCCAAACTGGTACTAGCAAAGTGTACCTAATGAAGTGGCTACTGAGTGTAAAGGCAGCCTTTTTGATGGCAATATAACCTCTCAGATGCACAATTTACTGACAATTGTGAAGAAGGTGCCTCTGAGAAAGTTGTTTTCACTCATTAGAAATTATTTTGTATGTAGTTAATTTCAGTCTTTAAAAAACAAATACTACTATAATATGCAGAAATGTTTTGCAAAGTTCAACAACTACATAAAATGCCTGATGATGCAACCTTCTTTCTATTCTAAACATCACTGTGGTGGTTGAAATGCATGAACAAAAGATACATTAAAAACACAAGGAAATATTTTGTAAAGACACAAGAAAATCAAAAATAGGAAATAAACATTGTTCGAAAGGGCAGAAGAGTTGGCCAAACAAGATGAAAGAGAACAGAGTTTTCTCAGCCAATCACAACATAAATCAATAGACCGTACCTCTGCAGGTATGAAAGGATTCAGGTAAACCGCACAAGACTTGTGAAAAAGTACTACATTTTAAAGAAGTTAATGTCACACTTGCCCAGAAGTCCTTCTACAGGCTGAGGGTTAATTAAGGTTACCTGCAAGGGAAAAAGTAAGTGACTAAGTGGATAAAAGAAGTGGGTGTAGCATTAACGTGGATTGTTTGCAACACTGACTTCAGCACTAATCTTTTAGTTGATGTGCCTACAGACCTAATCCTCCCACTTGTATTCCCACACCATCTAGAGTAACACAAGAGTTTTCTTTTGACTATGCTGTTAAATCTCAACACCTTTATGAATTGAACTTACCTCTGCTGAAAACGATTTAAACAGATTTGTTTCCAAGTGTTGCCAAAATGAATAAGATATAGTGACGGAGATTACTTCAGTCACAGTGTCTTTATGCTTTTGTGAAATTCATCACAATCAGTGCTTTTCATCTGTTTTTTGGTTCTAGTTGTTGATGGCACTTCTACATTGACATTTATCCATGTGTCTCCCTCCAGCTCTCTTTAAAGGACAAAAAAGAGCAGTTTGACCTGAAGGCACTGCTGAGGTGGAGAAGACTTTTTGATGAGTTGCAAAACTCAAAAGAGGAACTTCAGATCCTCAGGTGTGTATTTCTCATTGGTCCATTCAGCTATCTTAAAATTGGTGGCACTGTAAAAACACTTTTTGGAGGGAGGTGCTTTAAGCCTGCACAAAACTGCATGCTTACATGCACTGCAGTTCAGGCCATTTCTGCCAGTTGTTCTCCCTCAGATGCAGGAGACAGTCTGAGCCTGAGGGATCACCTTGTGAATGTTAAAAAAAAATCAATGTACAAAAGTCCACTTTTGACGTGCCGCGCGGCCTTCAGGCCTGGAATCTTCAAACAAGCTGCTGTTTGGTGTCTGGGTCGTAGCCTGTCACCCAGCTCTTATCACCAGTGTTGATCCTCAGCACGAAGCTGATGTTTGTGTAAGTTTTAGGACTAAGATACACATAGCATGTCACAGCAATGAAAACGGTCAGAAGTGGACTTCAAGGAAAGTGTTTGATAAACAGATTTGTTGTGAAAGCAGTCAGGAGGTGCATGAGAAGATGATCTTGAATGGGATATTAGTAAAATTTAAATTAGGAGAGGTTTTTGATTTTGTACAGTGCAATTACATTATGTTGACCCTAAATAGTTTCCTATAATGGAAACATACATATACACAAACATTAACTTATTTTGTGGCATCATAGTGGCCACAGATTAAATGCATTAGTAGCACAGTTCCTAAAACCAAATGAAGTGACGGCTGTAGAATGTATGTGAATGATTCACAGAGTCCGTCTCTGCACTTATTTCTTCAAGGCAGCGTTCATCATTTTTTAGTAATAATGACTAATAGAGCAACTTGTTCACTTCCAATAGGCCTAAAACACAAACTACTTAAAAATATCCATCAAGAAAATAAATTAATAGTAAACTAACTTGAACTGACACAAGTATAGCCATAGCCATGAGCACAGCAAATGCTATCTACCATTTTTAGGTCAGAATGTGCCCAGATTTTCTTAGTGTCTGCGTATGTGGACACACATGTAAGTGTAAGGTATAGGCATTCCAGAGGTGCAGGTGTGGCAGGTGTGGCAACAAAGTATATCCAGGTGTGCTGTGCTGTCATGTCTTAGAAAAGCTCACATCGCGAGGAAGGCAAGTGTGCGCAAACACATAAATTCTTACAAACGGACAATGTGGGACCCACACCCTGTTTATTTCATCCAGGGTGGAAGCACAGTGTCATCAGGGGATTATAGGTGTAAACCCCAACCAGGACTTAACCCTTTAAGTAATGAAAATGCTCTGACTTCTCCTTAAAAACCAAATCCCAGGTGGTTACACTTGTCATATTTATTGATACTCACATTCACCCAATTTAAAAAAAACTAGCAAGTTAACAGTCAAATGCAGCTGTGTTAGTGATGTGCTTTATTAGGGAATTTACTTATTTTTACATTTATGATTTTAAAGGGTTCTGGTCCTTTAAGATTGATTTCTGATGACATCTATACTCGTGGCAGTTACAGCTGTGAAATAGAACGTATCTTGAAATAAGAAGCTGGCAGTGAGTGAAAGGGTTAATATGCACTTGAGAATGGTGTCTGTCAGGCACGTGTTGTTACAGAGGATCAAGCTTGGGGTTCTCTTCACCTGATGGGGTGACAACAAAACTAACATTTGAAAAGTATGTGCACATTCACAGACAAACATGCTTATATGTTTGTCTTGCTTGCAAGTTCTGACTGACTGCTGCATGGAAACATGGCGTGTTGCATTTGTAGTGAAAACACGTTATTGCTGAAGTGGAAATTAACTCCAAAAGCACTGGCAAAGCAAGCTAAAGCATTAAGGAAGCCTGCTCACATATTATCTTGATGATTGAACACATTTAGTCTATGTGACCAGTATAGTACAGCTTTTACTCGGCAAATGTACTGTTTGTGTTCTTTTACTTCTGTCAACATGTACATTTTAGCAGAGCTAATTATTGTTTGTCTAATTTCAGTGGTGGCTCATTGTAATTATAGTGTTTCTACACACAGTGTTATATTTTATCTCGTGGGTCTTTAATTTTTGAATGACTTTCTACTGTAACACTTTTTAATAAGCTTCCAGGAAAGCGCTATGACATTCGGTGCCAGTTATGGGGTAAATGCAGTCATTGTTCATGTATCTTAGATGAGTTGATGTGTAACCAGGAGAGCTTTTTAGTGTTCAGCATGCCAGGTGAATATGTACACATGTGACGTGATGCCATAGTGAAGCGTGCAATTCAGCATGCAGTGTGTGTCTATGGAAAAATGAAGTTTCCGATAGTAAATGACTAATGACTCAGTAGTTATTAAAGTTGACACGGAACAGCACCTTTAAGGAAATTCCAGTTTTGCCTGTAATTACTACCAAATTACAGTGATTATTTTTTCTAGGGGAAAATTCCCATATAAAAATTTATTATAACTGTTTTTTAAACAAACAGAGCTATTGAGGGTTTTGTTTTCCACATCAAAACCTTTGTGTGATGCAGTGCACAGCAGTCAGGATTAACCTCAGAGCAGTACATTGATCCTGAGAGCAGTACAGGTGACACAAAACCTCAACTCCAAAGTTTTTTCCTTTCTTGGGGGTGGGGGGTGGGGGGGGGGGGGGTAACCAGCATACCTTACAGTCTTAATCAGTTTT
>JAVDPK010001680.1:387735-400317 GCA_034780415.1 Cichlasoma orientale
TGTGTTGGATCAGGAACACATCTAAAACCTGCAGGACACCGGCCCTCGAGGCCTGGAGTTGTCCATCCCTGCCCTAGCCAAATGCAAAACTAGTGAAAAACAATCAAATGATGAGGAGGGAACAAAGTGTCTGTGGCCTCCACCTGTAAAACCATTCCTGTTTTTTTGGGGTTGTCTCATTATTGTCCCTCTGGTGGACCTGTTGTTAATTTCATTAACACCAAAGCAGCTGAAACTGATTAACAACACCCTCTGACCAGATCAATATCCCAGAAGTTTAACTGACTTGATGCTATACTCTGATCAAAAAGTGTTCCTTTAATTTTTTTGACCAGTGTATATTAAAGGCTCAGTTACGTATCATAGGATCGTGACTGCTTTGCATGGCAGGTAGGTGACTTTGCTGCTACCTGTCTGCTTGGCTTCAACTAATGCAGGTTACTGAACTGAGCGCCTTGCTGTGTTTGTGTTTTGGTCCCTTGTTGGAGCACTTTTATGTAAATATGTGGCAAAACCATGGAGTGCTGTGCAGTTATTGAACCCGACCAAGGAGTCCCCCCCCCCCAAAAAAAAAGAAAAAAAGAAAATGGTCATAATGCTAAACTTCACAAACAAAATTTTAACGTCATGGTGGTAACATCCATCTTTAACCTACACTTACTCGGTGACCAGACTGCTACTGTATTTTGATGAGGTGGGCAGTCTTGCTATATCTGCCCTATAATAGAAAAAGACCCAGGGTCACAGATGCAAGGATTGCGAACACAATCACTCTACTCAAAGAGCTTCTTCAATTCTACCATCTCTATGGTTACTGATCTTAATTACCACTGTGTGTATGTGCAATTTTTAGTGTCTGTGCCTGGGCTGCTGACTGGGAGCCTTCACCTTCTAGATTATGTGATGATGTAACTCAAGTCTTTCAGGGGCCTCTCAGGGTGGAAAGGACAGTGCGGAGGGAGTGCTCTGGTGTTTTTTCACACCCAATTTGGTGACAGCTGATTGTTTTTGCAGAGGTTTTTTTGTGTTTGATGTGCCAGTCAGAGCACTGGCTAATAAGATCAGCCCGATCGATCGAAACCTTTTACAAATGCAAGTGCTTGTGTATTATGTACACTAGACACAAACAAGATTTTTAAAATCTCTCTCATTCTGCCTCTCTTTCTACTCTCTCCCTCCCATCCTTTGCTCTTGAATGTGCTTGAATTGAAGAAAGGCAGGAAATGATTTGGTCTAATAATAAACAATGACATCCACCAATCCTGTGCTAAGAGATGGAGAATGAGAAAGCCAGTGCTGGCTTATTTTAGGCCTCAACAGTTCCCATTGGGATGATGATCTTACTTGGGATATTTTGTATGATTAAAGGCTACCCCTGATTCACCGAAGTTTTTAGCTTCTTCCCCTACAGCTGTATAATATTAATGTCTTTTTTTTTGTATTAATAAATATCAGTTGATCAAATATCAGCAACTCATCTGTGTTTGCAGCAATAAAACGTAATTAAGACAACGTCCTGCAGGTGTTGACCAAATTATTGGTTAGATTTTTAGCCTCATTTGGAGTGCTGTGAAAAAGTATTTGCCCCCTTCATGATTTCTTCCTTTTTTTGCGTATTTGTCACACTTACACTCCCAGGAAATCCATCATAATAAACCTTGGATTTCCAAATCAGTCAAAAATATGATTAACTTACATAATATATACTTTAATAATGGGGATATGGCTCAATACCACATACACAAGTGATGAAGGAACTGAACATAACCAGAGTGAATTAAAAGGAGAGGGTCGAGAGTATGTTCAGGTCCAATAATTCTCAGCCGGCTTGGGACGGGTTAAGTCTATGATGGGGATGACGACTAAAAGGACTTTGATTGCTTTTAATTCCTTGCCTGCTTTTAAGTTCTAATGGTTTTTAGCTGTTTTTACAGGTTTTTTTTAAATATTTACGATTTTACTGAGGAACTTGCCGGTTTTAAAAACATGCAGTCAGATGTCACAGTACATGTTGATAGTGGAACCGTTTTTAATCTCTTTCTGAAGACTAAAGAGAGGAAAAGTCCAGGTCCTGATGGCATAGGAGGCCGTATTCTTAAAAAATGTTCCCTGCAGCTGCCAGACATCTTTTGTTTTCTTTTTAACGTGTCTCTCCAGACCCATAGGGTCCTTCAGCTTTGGAAAGCCTCTGTCATTGTTCCTGTTCCCAAAAGCAAGGTCACTCAGTCTCTGAATGACTTCAGGCCTGTTGCCCTTACTTCATTAGCAATGAAGTCATTTGAAAAGATTATTAAGGAAGTCCTTTCTAAAGTTAAAAAGTATCTGGACCCACTTCAATTTACTTATAGGTCAGGCAGTGGAGTGGAGGATCAACAGGAACCCTTTGAAATATGATTTTAAGACATCTGGAGGGCACAAAAACCTTTGCAAGTTTACTTTTTATTGATTTCTCATCTGCTTTTAATTGTATTCAACCACATATTTTGGCTAAGAAATTTTATGGTATTGACTCTGGCCTCATATGTTGGCTGATAGACTTTTTAACAGTGCGTTCTCAGCAGGTGAGGGTCAACTGGGTTCTTTCCAACATCCTCTTTTCCTCTACTGGGTCTCCTCAGGCTGTGTTCTTTCAGCCCTTTTGTTTATTTTGTCTACCAGTGACTGTCGCAGCCAGTATCCATAGCGCCACATTTTAAAATTTGCTGATGACTCTGTTATTTTGTCCCTCCTCAGCAGTGACAACCCAGTTCATGGGCCAGTGGTCAGGGATGTCACTGACTGGTGTGAGTCCTTCTTTTAAAAGATAAATGTTTATAAACCAAAGGAGATGGTTGTATATATTTAGAAAAGACAGTACAGTCATTTTGCCTGTTATTTCTGGTGAAGATGTCGAGGTCGTGAACCAGTATATATACCTGGGAACGATCCTTGGATGACTTTTGAAGCCCACATAGATTCACTTTGTAAAAAGGCTCATCAGAGGATGCATTTTTTTTTATCGGCAGCTCCATGGTTTTAATGTGGATGTTATAAGAATGTTTTACTCTTGTTTTATTGAGTGTGTACTTCCTTTTAACTTCATCTGCTGGTTCGGACTTTTAACATGTAAAAACAGGAACAAACTGTTTGGAATTGTAAAGGTGTGCAGAAAAATTGCTGGCATAGCCCTAAGCAGTCTCACTGAGCTGCACCAGGTGAGGCCAGTGAAAAAGGCCAGACTGATACTGGTTGATTCAGACCACCCACTGCACCATGAGCTTAGGTTGCTTCCTTCAGACGCAGATATCGGGTGCCAAGATTTAGAACAAGCAGATTGAGAGACTCATTTGTCCCTGCAGCAATTAGGTTTTTAAATGATTCGTTGTGATTTTATGTATGTTGTCACGTTATACTTGTTTGTTTGTTTTTTTTATGTTTTTTTTTTACTACTGGCTGTGGAACAAATTACCCTTAGGGGATAATAAAGATCTTTGAATTTGAATACATGTTTTAGGTCATCAAACAAATTTTATTATTAGACAAAGGTAACCGGAGTAAATACAAAATGCAGTTTTTAAATTATGATTTCACTTATAAATGGAAAAAATGTGTCCAAACATACCTGGCCCTATGTGGAAAAGAAATTGGCCCCTAAACCTAATAACTGGTTTTGTCATCATTGGCAGCCAGAACTGCAATCAGGCATTTGCAATAAATGATGAGTCTTTCAAATCACTCTGGAGAAATTTTAACCGTGGTTCATGGTTCCATCAATTACAGCAAGTCGTCCAGGTCCTGAAGCAGCAAAGCAGCCCCAGACCATCATACTACCACCATCATGTTTGACTGTTGATGTTCTTTTTATGAAGTGTTGTGTTAGTTTCCAGAGGCAATGGAATGTAAACCTTCCAAAAAGTTCACTTTATGTCTCTTCAGTCTAAAAAAATATTTTCCCCAAAGTCTTGGGAAAAGCAGCGATTTTCACCTTGGAACAAGTGAGGCAAGTGAGGCTTGCAGATCTTTATATGTTGTTCTGGGTTCTTTCGTGACCTGCTGGATGAATTGTTGATGCAACTCTTGAAGTAATTTTGGTACCAGCCACTCCTGGGAAGGTTCACCACTGTTCTGAGATTTCTCCATTTGTGGAAAATGGTTCTCCCTTTTTTTTTTTTTTTTTGCTGGAGTCCAAAAGCCTTAGAAATGGTTTTGTGAATCTTTCCAGACTTATAGATGTCAGTGACTTTGTTTCTCATCTGTTCTTGTGTTTCTTTAGACCGTGGCATGATGCGTTGCTCTTTGAGATCTTTTAACCTACTTCACTTTGTCAGACAGGTTCTATTTAACTGATTTCTTGATTCAACAGGTCTGGAAGTAATCAGGCCTAGGTGTGGCTAGCAAAGTTGAACTTAGCTTTTTCAAAAAATGTGGTTAATGAGTTAATTCATGATTTAACATGATGGCGCAATTACTTTATTCACATAGGGCCAGGTAGGTTTGGATTTGAAATCATCATTTGAAAACTGCATTTTGTTTTTACTGGTATTTTCTTTGTTTAATATTAAAATTTGTTTGATGATCTGAAACATATAAGTGGGATAATACTTTGTCACAGTGCTGTACTTCATATTAACATATCAGGATAGGAATACACTTCCTCTAATCATATCCAGATATGTTAAGCTTTACAATAGGAAATATTGGATAGATTTGAATTGCTTATCAGATGAAATAACAATTGTGAACAGTCTGAAGTATATCCAGACACGTACAGTGTATCACAAAAGTGAGTACACCCCTCACATTTCTGCGTCATCACATTTAAGTATATCGTTTCATGGGACAACACTGACAAAATTACACTTTGACACAATTAAAAGTAGTCTGTGTGCAGCCATTGTCCCATGAAAAGACATACTTAAATATCTGCAGAAATGCGAGGGGTGTACTCACTTTTGTGATACACTGTATATAGACATTTTAAGTAAAATATGGTTAAAGCAAAAATACTAAAGCATAAAGGGCTCTCAGAAACAAAGACGTCACCATTAACAACTATGAATTGAATGAGAGGCACTTAGGAGTGAGAGAGATGCAACTTGTGAACTTCTACATGCAGTCAAATATTGATTCACTAAAGAGAGTAGAGAGACGCCACAGAGATGCAGGCGCAGGACGAGAGAGTTGGGGAGAGACAAAGGTCTTGCTATTCAGAGAATGGTAGTGGAGATCTAGGCTGCAAGAGTTATGTGTGGTATCCTGTTACACAATGGCAATTTACTGCTTCAACACTCACTACATTCTATACTGCCCACTCTCCACACCTCCCTCACTCTCTGTACTTCTCTGTGTCTGCCTCTCTCTCTGTCCATCCTTGGCTTGTGCACACACCTTCATGCTATTTCTGCTTGAGCACTTTTGTGTAATACTCACAGAGAAGTACGCAGGCATCCAGTTATAGTATTGAACTTTGTGTGTGGCTATGGTAACGCTAATACCTGAAGCACTGCGCGGGTCTGTGTGTGCGCGTGGGAACGTCTGTGGAGTGTGTGTCGTGGATTGAGGCTGAGCATGAGGTGAATATCGTGTGTGTGTGTGTGTGTGTGTGAGCAGTGACATTGTAAACACCTTGCTTCCTTGCACTCCGGTCTGTCTCTTTCTCTTCCTCACTCCACATACACACCCAC
The DNA here is from genome assembly GCA_034780415.1 of Cichlasoma orientale. Classification (NCBI taxonomy): domain Eukaryota; kingdom Metazoa; phylum Chordata; class Actinopteri; order Cichliformes; family Cichlidae; genus Cichlasoma; species Cichlasoma orientale. The sequence goes on from JAVDPK010001680.1 coordinate 393,399, forward strand.
AAGCACACGTGTACACATAGCATCATCGCTCCGTTGTGTGATTCACATCACTTGAGCAGCAGCTTTGCTGAAAGCTTAAATAAGGTGAGAGAGTAAGTGCTGTGTGTGTAGGTGCATGTTTACATGAATGGCTGTACATATCTGTGTGTGGGTGTGTAGGTGCATGTTTACATGAATGGCTGTACATATATGTGTGTGTGTGTGTGTGTGTGTAAGTGTAGGTGTGTGTGTGTAGATGGAGGACTAAGGTGACTAGAAGTCCTGTGGTTGCTTGTAAGTCAGGTGATTTTCCCTCTTTTCTCCTCCTCCTTCTTCTCCTCCACTTTACTCCTTTCTCTCATCCTCCGGAGTCAAGTTGCGAGTTTCCGTCAGAGGAACAAGTGATAGCGCTCCCACCTCTTCCCTCTCCTCCCACCTCGCTCTCCCTCCCCTTCCTGCCTTGCTCTCTCTTTCTCTCTCTCTCTTTCTCTGCCTCTGCCTCTGCAAAGCATTCCACTCTGTCCTGATCACTTGCCCCCGGCTCACTGCTTTCCCTTCTTCTCTCTCGCTCAGTGGCTGTATGAAAGGAGCGCCGTGTGGTCGCAGACAAGGCTGGTGGAAGAAGTCAAAGCAGAGGTAGGCACTCTCCGTCTCGCGCTCTCTCTCTCTCTCTCTCCTGCTCTTCTTTCTTTCCCTGTCTCTTCATTTCATCTTCAGGGAGTGGCAGGGAAGCTCTCAGATTTTAAATATCACACCTTAGACTGCCTGATGTGATTGTCATCTGATTCTCATCAGCCTCTTTTCCTTCAGTGTATTAGTCTTCCACTGTTTCTCTTTACTTGCTTTGTTTTTCTACCATCTGTGTTGCGTCCTCCGTTTCACAGTGTTTGATACCATCTCTTATCTCTACCTCTTTTGCACTCCCTCTACCTCTCCTTTTCTCATCTGTTCTCTTTCGTTTCAGTCTCTCTCCCTCCGTCTGTCTCTGAGTGAAGTGCGGCACACAGCGCTGTACATCTGTTGCGTGTCATTCTGTGCTGCCTATCAGATTTCCCATAAAGCTCTCACCTCATTCTTAATTGCTTTTCCTATATCTTCCAATGCTCCCATTTATCTGTCTGTAAAAAGTAATTATTTGTATTTTAAGTACCTTAAAACACAAACCGTGCTTTAGACATGTTCACTTTATGTACTCCTTGGAAACTTTACTTTCTCAATAGTAAATTTCCTCGCAGTGTAAGTTTTCTGAGATTCTGTGAATTCATGTGGAACAAAAGGAGCCAGTGTTGGTAGATATGACTTCGGCCTTGATGGTGATTGGCTGTTGAATGGGAATCTATGGTGTAGGCAGTTGTTGCGCTCCAGGGTCTGCTACATCAACATACTTTGACTAGAACTCTTTTGTCTCAGCCACTTGTTTGGGTTGGAGCACGAGTGAGCACTGGATAACTGAAATTAATGTGAGCCTGTGAGAAAGAAGGAGTTATAGACTGTGCGTCTGGCATGCTAATGGCTTGTTGACATTACTTTTATATGTAGATTTGATTTTGTTTACATTTACTTCTTGCTATTTACGCTTTTCTCTACTGTACACCCTTTCTTTCTCCTTCTCACTCTGTCATCATTACACCCTCTGTGGTTGTTCCCTTTTTCCTGATTCTCCTTCACGCTCTCTTCCCTCTCACTCAAATCCTGCTACTTTGTTGTCTCCACTTGTCTACCTTTACACTCTCTTCTTTTTCCCACCTTCACCACTTCACCCCCCCATCCTCCCTCCTGCAGGTTGTAAAATGGATTCTCCTCAGTCAGAGTCATCACGGGAAGGGCAGAAAGCGGAAGAGAATGGAGCCCAAGGTGAACTACAAAGAGGTAGGAGGCACTCTGCTGTATTAAAAACTCCATCTACCTTGACTCTGCTCTACTTCTAACTCTTGGACATGTCCCCTTGCTCTTTTGAAAGCCTCTTTCATTCTAACCACCTTGGATTTTACTCTTAAAGTAGCTGAGCTTTACCAAATTTTTGTTTGTCTGAAAACACAATTATCCCTAATTCTGTTTATGTGTTACGTCTGCGAGGACAGACTGCCCTGTACTTGTTTAAGTCTGTGTTTACGTTGCGTCGTCTGTCTACATATTTAACCTTTTAAGAGCTTGTATACATCACATAGCGTGTGTGTGGCCTTGGTCAGTGTATGTGTGTGTGGGTAGGTGTCTGTGTTTGTCTGAGGGAGGTGGACACCATTACGCTTTTTGACGTTCAGGAGATGTTTTTGTGGCCTGTAACTTTCCTTGCAAGCCCTTTTCTTACTGTTTACCACCAAATAAAAAAGTAAAAATTATTAAAAACAATCCACAAAAATGATGCTTTTGCCCGTTTGTGTAGTGTTAATTAGGACTCTCTGGAGACCGCTAATCCCCTCCACCCACTAATTGACACATGCACTTGCACACGCCTGCATCATTAATGAACACACACTGATCTATAAACCACAGAGGGCCAGAAGTCATTAGCAAGAGTGGAGCAGCTTTTATATATCAGTAGGAATATGTTCAGATGTTGTAGACTGTAGGAAACATTTGCAAAGCCACTCATCTTTTTCTACTGTATTTTATGTCATGAATAAATTAGATGCCCCCGTAGTCTTTGAATAAAATTTTGGAGGAGGAAATAAAACACTCATTCAGTAGCAAGATTGCTCTTTACATCCACTTCATTTTTAGGGTTTCAAATCTTCCCTCTTTGTGCCGCAGCTTTCAACGAAAGCAAGGGTGTGCATGTTTAAGGTGTAGCTGAAAGTTTTTTAATAAGGCCTCATGTTTTAACATGACCTTTTTTCTGGATTAGATTACCTTCAGTTCCTGTGTTGTAATTTGGAGCACACGTGAATCAAATGTCAACCCCCCCTGCACACACCACCACAACCACCACCATCTGATACCAACCGTCTGGCTTATTTACAACAAACGCACATATATACACACAAATGCACTTAGTTCTATGGGGCAGCAAAAGGGCCTCTTCCTGTGGGGGGGGGGGGCGCAGAGTGTGCTGAAATCAGCCTCATGAAAGAATAGCCAATTACTGTCCACTTGGCCGTACACAATAGTGAGAAAGAGGAGGGAGGGACGGACGGACGGACGGATGGACGGATGGAGCGAGGGAGCAGGGGGATACAGGGGTGGGGGTGTGGGAGGTCAGCGTTTGAAGTTACACCATAAAAGCCATCCTGAAAGGAAACACGGAGTGACCCCTCCCCCCCCAATCCATCCACTCCTCTCCCCTCTCTCCCCTGCGGCCCAGCCCTCTCCTCTCTCCTCCCCTGCATCTCCCTCCCCTCCCTTTGTTTCAACGAACAGAGTGCCCCATGGACCGACCAGGTGTATTTTATATTACTCCTTCATGTACTTCAAACGCCAAACAGCCCAATTTCTCCTCACCCCCTCTCCTCTTGATCTACAACTCCTTCTTTCCTCTTCCCTCCATCTATCAGCCTGTTGTAAGGCTATAAATCACCTAGCACATCTGATCAGCAAAGGTAAAGAAAAAAAATGAGGAAAGGTGGTTAAAACACTGGAGACAGGAAGGTAAAAGAGGACTGACTTAAATAGCTCGAGTGAATCAGTAATGAGGATGTGATTGGATCATGGAACAATTAAAGTGAAATATGGCAAACACTTGATATCACTTGCATTCTGTACCTCTTGTGGTTTCATTTGAGTCGTTTCAGTTGAATTGAAGCTAAAAATTGATCCAAGCCACAAAATGATGAGCTTCAGTGGAAAATGACGAAGGGAAAGGAACTAGGAGATGGTGCTTGAGGAAGGAGGAGGGATCGGTGATGACATGACTGTATAGAAGGAGGACTGGCACAGAAAGGAAAGGTTAAAAAAAAAAAAGGAGAGCACAAGGGAAAACAAATTGGTAAAACAGAATTTTTGGAACTAAGACTGAAGCTAGACTAGCTGTGGATTAGAGGTTGATGATTGTGGAATCCAGTCCGATAACAAATCCGCTGCAGACATTTGAGGAAATGAGGACCAGAGTGGATATTCGAAAAGATGAAGCACACATGTGAGGAGAAACATTACAGGACTGGTAAGATGTTGTAGAGGTGGTTAGGAAGGGGAGAAAGGCTGAAGAGGGGGTGAGAGCAAAGGTAGGATATTTAGTGGGGAGGAATTAGGCTGAGCCAGTGTTTAGCACTAATGACATCAGGGATGATTAGGGAATATACACACATTTACACACCCACACTAACCTATAGATTCACAAAGTGGCAAGAGCCAGACACCCCCTACAGAGCAGACCGAGATCTGGTCAATTTAATAGAGCCAAAGTTTATTACCAACTTCCCCTCGTCTTTGTTTCTGTGTAACGTTATTGATTTACAAGCATCTCAGTGTGCACGTCAAGCTTTTTCCTTGTGCACACATGTAAGTTGTGCGCGCACGTCTGATATGTGTGCGTGTGTCCAGTGTGCGTAGAGAGGTCTGAAGAGGGATATTAGTCACGCCCGTATGGTAATGGGCCTCATTTTGCTCTCATTTTCATCTGTGGTCTCCGTAATGAGGGGGTCCATCTGCCCCTGCTGATCAAGACAGGAAACCCTGTAGGGGAATTTTGTGAAGAACTGGCGATCTCGGCCAACTTTTTGGGCAAAAACTTACTTGTCTGGTCTGATGATGCAGTTATTAAGTTGTAATTGATCTGGTCCTTTATCATCAACTAGATTTCATATTTAAATACCTGGAAAATGGTAAACGGGCATCATAACAGGCCCTAGCTTCTCCTAAAACCTCAGTGCGGGGGCAGCTCCGTTAGTTGTATGTTCAATAAACTGAGGCTTCATGGAAAAAGTAGTTTGTGGAATTTGCTTGTGGGTTTAATGGCAGGCGGATGCAGCAGAGTCAAAACAACATTTTTAAACTCTTAAACCTACAATGGAGCTAAATTAAAATCTGGTTGTTTAAAATTATTAATGTTGTAATGTTGTAAACCACCTCCGTACTTTAGGTTTTTTTTTTTAGGTACTTTTCTGCTTGAATACAGTATATTAGTTCAGTTTGTTCCACTGTATTTAGCACAGATGTGACAAGGTTCCGTATATAGAACATGTTTACATAGCTCCTTCTCTGGATAAACATATCCAGGAAATTGTGTAATCCTGAATTCTTGTCATTCCAGCTGAAATTGTTCTGGGCCACAGTATTTTTAACGCCAAACTACACACCTTTGTGAATGTAAGGGTGCACAATTCTTATGTACATGAGACCGATGAGATTTTTATTGTCCTGAACATTGTGATTTTTAACTATAAATCATCAATGATTTGCATTTGCACTGTTTTTAACCACAGCCTTGTAGTATTAATTGCACCGTTTACCATACGATTATATGCACATAGTCTCTGCAGGCTCAGAGTGATAATGTATGTAAGAACAGGGACATCTTTCTGTGGGCCAAGATGCAGCAGAATACGCTGACAGTGAATCAGCTTCCATCTCAGTGTCACTCCATCACCTCATTTGCACCTACATGGCCGTGTGCATTTTCCTGGTTAATGATACGAGTTACTGTGGAAACACACATCACCAAGAACATCCTGTTTTGAAACAGCACTTCAGTATTTAAAGTATAACCTCTTGAAACAGAAGGAGATCAGTTGATTTAGGATTTGACAGATGGGGTTGCAGTATCACAATATTCCGCAGCTGCAGCTTATAATTGTATATTTTGTGAGAGATTAATGATATCTTTGATTATGTACTGAGCGCATTATGTCCAATGTGGAAATTAAAATTGCAGTTCCTTTGAGTCATTGCTTCCAGCCTCCAGAGCAGCTACTAAATGGACCTTGCAGTGCTGGTATGCTGCAAGGACATATATGCCAACTTCTATTTTAGGAGACAATTTAAACCCGCAAATAAATGAACTGAGTTTGAGTAGTGGCTGAAATCTCTTGTATTGTAATGAGGTGCAATGTTGATTGATGTTGGTTCGACAGGGGAAGTAGTAGTGGTTATAACAGGGGCCTCTGTTGGGGAGTAAACAATAGGAAGGCCGTGATCAAAAGCCTCTTCAGTTGGGTGGGGTTTGCAGGTGGTGTACATTACCCTGCCATAGTGGGCTTCTGTAAGTAGCAGATGGGAAACACTAGAGAGAGCAATGTGGAAATAGTTTCAATCAGTGTTATTTGGTACTTTTTCATGATTTTGATTATTGCAAACATAGCTGAGGAGTGGGAGATGTTCCCACATAAAAGACATAAAAGACAGATGGACTTTAATCCTTAACCCATGTTTTGCAAACAAAGACTTAAATGTTTTGTGTGTGCATGTGTAAAAATTGTACTAAAGTCTTGAGTAGAAAGCCCGAAATGCACGTATCCCCAAAAGCCTTGTGTTTTTATTTCCTTTTGCTCAATCTACGTTTTCCTCTTTTTGCGGTTGTTTAGAGTTTGACCAGTATCCATGAAATAAACCATATCCGTTTAGTAATGGTGTTTTTATGGCGTCTGCGTTGTTGTTTTCTTCAATAAGACGTCACTGCTTCGAAGCTTCGCCATATTTGGTGATCTGAACTCCGCCCCTGTGTACGATTGACAAGGACACATCTGGTTTTCCCTCATTTTTGTTTTCCAGTCTCCAGTCTCTCCTGGTTTATTCTGCCTTCTCCCCTTCCTTCTCCCTTTATTCTTTATCTCATTCATTTTTTTTTTCTTGCTAACTCCGTCTCACTCCTTCTGTGTGTGTCTTTCTCTCTTTGATTTATTGGCAATGAATCAGGGATGAGGGAGTATGCCGGAGGAGAGATTGGAACATTCAGGGAAATGGCTGTTTCCGGCCAGACTTCACATCAGGATGGGAAAGTGTGTGTGTGTGTGTGTGTGTGTGTGTGTGTGTGTGTGTGTGTGTGTGTGTGTGTGTGTGTGTGTGTGTG
>JAVDPK010001680.1:404528-419776 GCA_034780415.1 Cichlasoma orientale
ACACACACACACACACACACACACACACACACACACACACACACACACACACACACACACACTCACACACACACACAAGCACAGATATTCACAACCACACACACGTATACACACAAAGTAATGTCAGCTGTATGCTACTAGGTCCAATGATTATAAAAATCCCTGAAAATGAGAGCAATAATACAAAGTATATTGCCAAAGGTATTCGCTCGTCTGCCTTCGCTCGCATATGAACTTGAGTGACATCCCATTCTTAATCTATAGAGTTTAATATGATGTCGGCCCACCCTTTGCAGCTATAACAGCTTCAACTTCCCTGGGAAGACTTTTATGTTGGAACAGGAAGGGGCCATCCTCAAACAACATCCCACAAAGTTAGGAGCATGAAATTGTCCAAAATGTCTTGAAATGCTGAAGCATTAAGAGTTCCTTTAAATGGGACTAAGGGGCCGAGCCCAACTCCTTAAAAACATCCCCACAACATAATCCCCCCTCCACCAAACTTTACACTTGGCCCAATGCAGACAAGTACCGTTCTCCTGGCAACCACCAAATCCACACTCACCCATCAGATTGCCAGATGGAGAAGCGTGATTCATCACTCCAGAGAAGATGTCTCCACTGCTCTAGAGTCCAGTGGAGGTGTGCTTTACACCACTGCATCTGACGCTTTGCATTGTGCTCGGTGATGTAAGGCTTGAATGCAGCTGCTCGGCCATGGCAACCCATTCCATGAAGCTCTCTACGCACTGTTCTTGAGCTAATCTGAAGACCACATGAAGTTTGAGGGTCTGTAGTGATTGCCTCTGCAGAAAGTTGGTGACCTCTGTGCACTATGCACCTCAGCATCCGCTCTGTCATTTTGTGTGGCCTTCCACTTCCTGGCTGAGTTGCTGTCATTCCCACTCACTTCCACTTTGTTATACCACCACTAACAGTTGACTGTGGAATATTTAGTAGTTTGGAAATTTCATGACTGGACTTGTTGCACGGGTGGCATCCTGTTACAGTACCATGCTGGAATTCACTGAGCTCCTAAGAACAACCCATTCTTTCATAAATATTTGTAGAAGCAGTCTGCATGCCTAGGTGCTTGATTTTATACCCCTGTGGCCATGGAAGTGATTGGAACACCTGAATTCAGTGATTTGGATAGGTGAGTGAATACATTTAGCAACATAGTGTAACTCATATATATGACACTGTCTGATGTGTGGGTGTTTTCTGAGAGGAAGCCTGGCTCATAATCTTTTTTCTTCATTTGTTGGGGGTTACTAATGGCAGCACTGGTTTTCCTTTAAAGTTAGACATTTTAAAACTATTTAAACTGTCTGAGGAGCAGAGACAACATGGCTCAATTAAGATTGTACAAAGTGGCTCCTTGCCAGAATCCCCATTTTACATTTCTTAAATTAATCATTTTTAATAAATTAATAATTTTTTAAAATTACACCTAGTGTATCCTGTAGGATTGGAGTGTTTGTGGTTTGGGTCCGTGCTTTGTGCTCTTTGTCGTGTTTGTCGTTGTATGTAGTAGCTGGTTGGATCGTCTTGTTAGGGTGGTTGCTGCCATTGGGGAGTGCCCTTGCCATGGATGTGTATAGTGTGTGTGCAGCTGTATTATGCTGGGTAGTATGTGTCAAAGTAACATTAAGAGCATTGCATTGTAACAAGATAATCAGTGTTATTCACTTCACCTGTCACTGGTTTTACTCTTGTGGCTGATCAGTGGAGACAGATTAAATATGTATTTTCAAACCACTCATTTTCTGAAATGCAAAATCAAATTTTCTCAATAAATCATGTGGTTTATAGAAAAATGAAGAAAATGCCACAATTTCCTGAACCCTACCAGGATGCCTTCCATCTAGTAATTTTGTCTAACCCACAGTAAAAATAAATAAATAAATAAATAAAAAGTTTTCTTTCACACTAGTGGCAAAGAAAAGCCGAAGATCATGAGAATTAAGAATTTGGAACAAGGGCCTGCTGGGAATTTTTGGCATTTTTAGCTTTGGTTTTAGCTCTTGAACAACAAAATTTCACAGACACAGTCAATGCTTGCCTTGTTAAGAAGAATAAAATGCAATAAAACGGTAGAAAAACAAATTACTCAAAAAGTAATTTTGGCGGCACATTAAATTATGACAAAAAACTGTGATATTCACACTGCCAGGGAATGACAGGACCTACTGTTTGAATCTTTTCAGTGGTCTTGCGCTGTCTAGTACTAAGACAGTGAGATACAGACAAATTTTTCTCTCCTAGTCTATTATATATTGCAAAGATGAGTGTGGTCCCATAATGGGGAAAAAAGACAGAAGGGTTGTGTTTCTGGAGTTTTGCTGCAAAGTAAACAATAGGTTTTTCCATTAGTTAAATCCTTGTTTCTTCCTCCATCTCTCTCCTCTTTCTGTTGTGTCTTCACTCCTCTAATATTGTTTCATTCTTTTTCACCTTGTGTGTCTATATGTGCTTGTGTGTATCTGGCTCTTTGTGGATGTGCATGACTCCACAGCTGTGTGTGTCTGTCTGGATAGCAGATATCTGGGTTTAGTCCATCCCACATACCTCTGCTAGCTCAGACTGCTTCAACCTACCAAGCCTGGAGTTCAGTCATGAGACAACACACACATATAGTGTACTAGACACACACACGGACAAGTTTTTCGGCTCGCACACATACGGAAAGACACACTGAGACTTAAACTTGAAGCCACAGGAGGATTCATAGAGTTTCTTCCTGAACATGACCTTTCTTTTTGATTGGTCTGGCAACATTAGCCTCCCTGCTGCCGCTCCTTCTTTGTTTTTCACTCTGTCTGCCAGAGTCCTCCTATTTATCGTCCACTATGCCTTTTTTAATCTCACTTTCTGAGTATGTCTTTCAACAGTAGTAGATGCTATCACTCCAAACTGGAGGTCATTATCATCTGAGTAAAACCTGGCTTGAGTAGACGAGTCTTAGCTGCCTGTGTGGGTTTGTGTGCATACATGCTTTTGAATTCACTGTGTATGTTGACATTCAGAAACCTAACCACATGCAAATCGCTTGGTGAAATTCAATTGCACAAGCTGACAAAAGGGTTTGACCCATGTGGTTTTGTGACTGTGCCCTGCTAACCCCTGCAACTATTATGATCTATAACAGAAACCACCACTGATCATATTTATCTACTAAACCCATTTAAGGAAACTAGAATTTTATTTTATTTTATTTTATTTTATTCCCCCAGAGATAATATTTAACCACAGCCCCGAGGCTGCTCTCACCCTCCAAGGATTGGGCTAAAACAAATGAGATAAGGAAATTAAACTGAGGCTATTTTCAGCCTTTGTCACATTTCATACTTTTGTATTTTATGTCTTTAGAGAATGTGCAGTTTGGAATCTGTGAGGTATCTGAATATACTCTGAGAATATTTGGTTTTGTGTCGAGCATCTGGGATGAACCAAATGCCTCTGCTAAATTCCAGTGTGCTGATGATTAAATTTGGAGTTTGCATGTTAAAGAAAAAGTCTGGGGATGTTTATTTGTGTGTCAGCCTGTTTTTGAAGAATTTCCAGTTTCTTCCATGTCTAGGTGCCTGACAGGCATGTACACTGCTCAGAAAAATTAAAGGAACACTAAAAAAATCACATCAGATCTCAGGGTCTGATAATGGCAGTCAGAGTGCAATTGCCTGGCCTGAAGAGGACTGTATATCCCTCCACTGGCCCACCATCAAACCCGTTATGCTGAACGATGTTACAGACAGCATAACATTCTCCACGTCACATCTGTCACATGTGCTCAGGGTGAACCTGCTCTCATCTGTGGAAAGCACTGGGCGCCAGTGGTGGACCTGCCAATTCTGGTATTCTGTGGCAAATGGCAAATGCCGAGGACTTCGAGCCCTCGGGCCACCCTCATTAAATTTGGTCAGAGATATTCATGCCTATGACCTGCTGGAGGTCACTTTGTAGGGCTCTGGCAGTGCTCATCCTGTTCCTCCTTTCACAAAGGAGCAGATACCATTCCTGCTGATGGTTTAAGGACCTTCTACAGCTCTGTCCAGCTCTCCTAGAGTAACTGCCTGTTTCCTGGAATCTCCTCCATGCTCTTGAGACTGTGCTGGGAGACATAGCAAACCTTCTGACAATGGCATGCATTGAGGTGCCATCCTGGAGGAGCTGAACTACCTGTGCAACATCTGTAGGGTCCAGGTAGCTCCTCATGCTACCAGTAGTGACACTGACCCTAGGCAAATGCAAAACTAGTGAAAAACAGTCAGAAAAGATGAGGGGGGGGGGATATCAGTCGCCTCCACTTGTAAAGCCATTCCCATTTTGGGGGTTGTCTCATTGTTGCCCCTCTAGTGCACTTATTGTTAATTTCATTAACACCAAAGCAGCTGAAACTGATTAACAACCCCCTCTGCTACTTAACTGACCAGATCAATATCCCAGAAGTTTAATTGTCCCGATGCTGAACTCTGATTAAAAAGTGTTCCTTTATTTGAGCAGTGTAGTTTCAGGTTTCAGGTAAAGCTTAACTGGAGTATATGAAGCTAACATGGTAGCTTAATTATATGTGCTGAGGTACCACATTTGATCTGCCCCAACTATGAGAGCTAAACAAAGATGACTGAGCAATTTGGGAGCCACCGCCCTTGGAGATCTGAATATGAGCGCTATCTGAAAGGAAGTGGAGCGTCAGTTTATTTTTAATATTTATTTATGCAGTTTTCAAATGCACCTTCACCCTGGATTACTAAAATGTAAGGATTTAAAATCAATAGTATTTGACCTCGCACATATACTGGGTATTTAAACCGTCTCATCTTGCAGCCACGTAAAAAAGGAAAAAACTGCAAACTGCTAATTTGTGAGAGCAACCTCGAAATTTGGCTTGAAAACGAATCATGCATTTTTATGAGGTTGGTCAAAGCAGCAGAAAGAATTATATGAAATTCCTCCATAAATCCTAACTTGTTGTGTGACTGTTGATAAAATGTGTTCCGACTGTTCCGCCATTCAGAACATATATTAGGCCAAAAGCTGTTGTGACCAACCCAATGCCACCCCGGTGCTTTGGCATCATGTTACTGTAGTAGGTAAATATCTCTGACTGCTAGATAAGCTCGTGAAGAAGTCACCTTGACATTAAAAGGACTGGTAAGAAATATAAATCTGGTTTTAAAATGAAGTTTATCTGTTGTCTACTGGAGGCCACAGGAAGCTCAAAGCTGGAACAAGGTTAAAAATGAGGCTGAAATTTTTTAAAAGCAGGTTTGATTCAAATTGATTCAAAACCCACTGCTGTGGTGTCCTGAGGCAAAATAAATGGACCTAATAAATGGCCCTGACTGTATGCACCAAAGACAAATGAAGTGAAGTCTACTTGAGTCCAGAAAGTGGAGTCTTTGGCACTTCTCACCTCCAGTTCTCCTTCAGTAATCAAATGCTTATTGCATTTTGAGGTGCCAACCTCTTCAAGTTTAATTAATTATCACATTCTGTGAGCAGTGATAATGCTGGCAAATGTACTCTGTGTCTACATGCATGTGAGATATTGGGGGGAGTGTGAAGGAGACCATTACGGGGAGAACGCGAGTGACAGGTGTTGTTGACTTTGCATCAACAAGAGGGTCCAAGCATCCTTAAGCATGTGAAAGAGTAACAAGAAGTCTGACACCTCCCTACTTATTCCTGCAAAGTGCAATCACACTGAGAATCATGCTTCCCCAGTGAGAGCTGACTTTTAGCTATATTGGAACTAAATTGGCACCTGCTTTTAAAGACCTGTCACTTGGCATGGGTCTCCAAAGAAAGCTGGAAGCATCCAAATCAGTGGTAGACAAGCTGGGGATTAAGACTCCCTGCAGGGTTAAAAGATAAGCCCGAGGGGTCGTGAGATGAGTAACGGAAGAGAGACGATCATATTTCAGCTTCACCAAATTATCAGGTATCAGCGTTGCTTTTTCTCTGGTACTGAGTCACTTTAAGCCTCCAGGTCTAATTAATCAAATGAAACATTCTGAAGAGAGCGAATCACTCCTCACCGCTCACCACGTTCAAGGTGTCATGTGAGGTTGTGCGTGGAGATTTTCTTTAAGAAGTCATAATATGTACAAAGACTCGACTCATTTTGCCACAGGAACTTATAGCTCTATTATATTTGAATCCTCTTAGTTCACCGTTTCATTATTTTCATCTATAGAGCAGCTGAAGTAAGCTCGAAATTAATTCATCTGTGATTTATGAGCCTTCTCAGATAATGTGATTTTGAAATCTATTAGAAAAAGATTGGTTAATGCATGTTTTTCCAATTCATTCTCACACCCAGCTCTTCTCTTAAGCTATACTGACGCCATGCTAGGACCTTCTTGTCACATTTTAATACGCTGGTCACCTCCTTGGCTTTCTCTTTTAGTTGCAGGACTCTGCTCCAGCAATGCATTTTGCTGGAGGAGGTTGAGGAACAGAAAGAAGTCTGAATAAAGAGGCTGGCGGGGTGGAAATATCATACAGGAGCTCTTCGAGTTAGAAAGGGGGTGTGTTAAAGTGTAGCATCTCAGGGTCTTGACTGAACATCAGTAAGTAATGAGCTGGGAGAGAGAACGGCTTAATTTTTTCTTCTTTGTGTGTAGGCCAGGAAGGGGAAGATTTACAAGATGGGAGTGAGACCGATTATGAGATTTGGAGACAGTGACACTAACAAAAAGACAGGAAACAGAGCTGGAGGTGGCAGGGTGGAAGACACCCACATTTTCATCAGGGGTGACCAAGTGGGACAGGATTAGAAACGAGTACATGAGAGTGACAGTCCAGGTTGAGATGGTTTGGACATATGCAGAGGAGGGATGGTAGATATATTGGACAAAGGATGTTGAATATGGAGCTGCCAGGCAGGCAGACCACAGAGAAGGTTCATGGATGTAGTGAAGGAGGAAGTACAGTGTGGCAGAAGAGGTTGCCGAGACAAATGATCCACTGTGGTGACCCCAAAAACTCACCAGCCGAAAGAAGAAGCAGAAGAAGATGTGCATGCCAGAAAAAAAACCTGTGTAGCATTTACATTCTAGATTAGCAACAAAGTTTTTGCATTGCAGTTTAATCCTAAGAGGATTAAACCAATATGATTCCCACAACTTCAGCTAAACCTTGTTCTTATTACTGCAGCAAATGTAGCAAATGTTTTCATGCTATCCCATTAAACTGATAGCTGGGTTACATTTTTAATAAAGCCGGTTCTCAAGTCGTGCCATCTAACCGTGCTAAAGCCACACTGAGCTGCTAGCGTGGCTGTGGTCTGATGAACGTGTTGGATTAATGCCACGAGAGTGAACTGGTTAAAGAGTGAAATCACTCCCGATGTCGAGGTGCGCTCCAAATTGTTGCAAGTATCAGAGACTATAGGCCAAATCTCCAGAGTCATTTAAGAGGGAAGTAAATATAGCTACAAACATGAGTCATGAATCAAAATAAATAAATACATAAAAATAAAAACTGTTGGTCTTGGCACAGTGCGTGTTGAGAAAGATTTAAAAAAGTGCTTTTTCTCGAGTGTTGACAGCACGTTTCTTTTGGCCTGGAAGTTTCTAAACAAGCTGTCTACAATTAAAGTTGAGAGAAATGTCATGGCTGGAGGCAATGACTTCATATCAAGTCTGACATTTCCTCAAAAACTTTAAAAGTGCCTGGATTTGTAACAAAATCCAAGTGCAGGTAAGAAGAACAGCATGCATGTCTCTGACTCACTTACAGCGGCTTCATTATTTTGGAATATTTTTAGAAATAACTAATCCAATAGTTTCATCTTACTTCTGTTTCCAGAAGTTCGGGTCCTGACTGAACGCAAAGCCTGTGCGTGTGCGAGACTGTTTGAGGTATTTCAGGAAAGGGACGTCTGAAACACCGACTGATATCACACAATCCTCTTTTATTCTGGCGCGCATCAAAGCGCAGCTTGCTTCACACTGCTTTACCGCAGAGAAATATGTGCTTCTGGAAGAAGAAAAAAACGGATCTTTGTCCAAAACAGTGGAAAACACTTGTTTTTATAAAGCTGCTTTGATGACTTGTCCTTCACATGATGTCGGGTGTGTGTGGGGGGGGGGGAGCACACGGCCACTTAAGAAAGCGAAACATCATTTGTTTGTTAATCAGAACAGGAAATCAGCCTGTTGGAATAAAAGTCATCAGTGAATATTTCTGTCAGAATAAGTGGATGATGTCGCGTCGGACCAGTTCATTATCTTTAATGAAGCGAATCTCTTCAGAATAGACTGGATCTCGGTCTTTTTCTTGGGCCCGTTTGATGCTGTTTGATGTGACCCTGCAGGACGTGCAGTGCTGTGAAAAAGTATTTGTCCCCTTCCTGATTTTTTTTTTTTTGATCACCTATTTCAGATTATCAAGCACATTTTAATATTAGACAAAGATAACCCGAGGAAATACAAAATGCAGTTTTCAGTTATTATTAAGGGCAAAAAGCTATCCAAACCTGCCCTGTGTGATAAAGTAATTGACTAAACCTAATAACTGGCTGTGCCACTCTTGCCAGAAATAACTGCAATCAAATGTTTGCAATAACTGGCAATGAGTTTTTCACATCACTGCGGAGGAATTTTAGCCGACTCTTAGCAGAACTGTTTCAGTTCAGCAACACCGGAGGGTTTGAGCATGAACGGCCGGTCCGCTGACCTCAGGTCAGAAGGTTTTGGAGTGGCCTATTCAGCCATTCAGAGGTCGACTTGCATCATTGTCCTGCTGTGTAACCCAAGTGTTATGTTAATAAATGAAATCATCATATAAAAACTGCATTTTGTGTTTGCTCAGGTTGTCTTTGTCTAATATTCAACTCAGTATGACGATCTGAAAGGTGTGTGTCTGACAAATATGCAAAAATAAAAGCTGAAGTCAGGAAGGGAACAAATGCTTTTTCACAGCACTCACAGAGACTGGATGTTAAATGAAAACTTAATTTCAGTTACACTTACATGAGGTTGACAACAACAAAAGGTTGTGCAGAGATCGACTAGGACAAGTCGTGGGGTAATGATTTGAAAAAGGAGAAAAAAAAGCTCTAAAACTCAGGAAACAAAAACAGACACGCGAGGCAAGAAAATAGACTTGAAATTGAAGGACAATCAAGTTCAGAATGACAAAACCTAAAACCCCAGTCAGATAATGGCTATCGCAACACTGGTAATCAACTTCCTTTGTTAACCCACGCTTCCTTTTTCAGCTGGGGTGCAAACTCACATAAAAGAGGGCGTTTGATGTATTTTTTGACTCTTCTTCTGCACAAAGTGGAGCACAGTTAAGCACTGCCTAGTCCAATCAGGGCATTAGAGGAACAGATGATACAGATCTATAAAGAATGACCAAAAAAAAAATCTGTCATGTCTGCAGGATGTGCAGACTAAGAGCGGTGAAAAGGGACCCAAACAAAGACATGCGGTGACAGACTGGCAGATCGGTTTATTAGTGAAGGCTGGTAATCCACAAGGAACCAAAGGGACAACTACAAACCTAAAAACAGAAAGCACACTGGAACATAAGGCTGAAAGAAAACGCTCAGCTAGAGCACGCTGGGAACGGGGAACCGAAGCAGGCGCTCCAATAAGGGACAAAGGGAGGCTGAGACAATATATAGAGACAGGATGGAGCTTAGGGACAGTGGAGACAGCTGGGACACAACACACAGCTGAACTAAATCACTGGAGACGAGACAAAGGAAGCAAAACTCAAGGCAATGCACAAGGAACAACAGCTCACAAAATAAAACAGGAAGTGATTAAACGCAGCCCACGGGAGAACACGTATAACTATAATCAAGAACAGAACTCATAACTAAACTGAGAGGGCCTGAGAACGTGAATATGAAATGCAAACAAAATATCAAAAGCAATGGACTAAACACTGAGGCATCTTGACCTAAGTAAGGTATCGGAAAACTAGAGTCTAATGAAAAACAACAACAAAGCTGAATTCTACTGAAATACTTTTCCAGCTGTAACAGCAGCGCCTGCAGGAGTCACGGTAGCTCAGCCTGAGCAGGACATTGACTGGAGCGGACGGGCCTGTGCTTTGACTTTGGGAAGCACCGCTCATATGTGTCTTTGGAACTAAAAGGAGGTCATTCGACAGCTAATGAGGCTAGCATGATATCACTTGAAAATTGCAGAGTAAATTATTAGAAGTCTCATTATTTCAAATCTCTTTTTAAAGAGAGATCTGTGTTAAGAAAAAAAAAGGTATTCTGCGCTCACAGTGGGCGATCCCAACTGCCTAAGTGTGCATTAAGAAGGCAGGATATCCCACCAGCAAACTTGTGACACTGGCCATCTGCTTAATTCTATTTCAGGTAATGAAACTGGTTAAGATAATACCAACAGTGTGCGCAATATGAAAACAAGATTTTGATTTCTACTACATAAATCCACGTGTTATTCAAACTCTGAATGAGCAGGGGCGCCTCAGCCTCTTAGCTCAATCTAGCTAATGCATCACTTTAAATAGAAGAGGGTGAGGTGTGTCGATGGGACTGCTTTTCTGAATCTGGCCTTGAAGCTGTGCAGGGCGCAATGGGTTCAGAAAAAACCCGCTGCCCAGTGTCACACAACTCGGGCGTTGGTCATCATTCTTCCAACGGGGTAATGACCCAAAACATTCACCCAAAACCACCAGGAATGGAGAAGAGCGGCTGGAGAAATCCTGAAAAATTAAAAAAATAAAGCAGCATGTCTGTTCTATTGAATTATAAAATGTAAAATGACAGTTACTTCAGTTTTAGCTTAATTCAAAGAAAATATTCTTGCTTTGGAAGCACGTCTACTCAACTAAAATCTTAATCCTACTTAAGCCGCCTTGTGAAGACATCATTGAAATATGCAATTGAGGAATAATGGCAGTGAACATTCAGGTAATGGATCATGCAAAATTTCTGCATAATGAATTACGCCGATGCTCACTCTGCCTGTCACACAAATCAGCGCTCACTCCGAGCTGGAGCCTGCTACCGAATCCACAACAGTCCGCAGCATAATGCTCTCTGCTGCAGAGCGGCATGGCTTTCATTTCTGTCAGGTGGCATCTGCCTGGCTGTGCTGCTTTCAAGCCAAAATGTACATCTGCTTCTCTGTGTTGCTTTTCCTCGCTGCACTGTGGGGTCATAAAATGTGCTTTGACTCACACAACATGATGCAAAATCAAAAATAATTCTCACTGTCCTCTGGCCACATATACTTGGAGTCACTTTAGCTTCACCCACACTGGCTCCTCTAAATCATCAAAGCATAAAAGGAAACGGTTCCCTCTTGCATCAGTCTGCCAGAGGTTTTTTTTTTTTTTTTTGCATTTACCGAAATCAAATCAAATAAGCACAACAGAAGTCGACTGGATCACACATAATCTATTTCTCTACTGCAATGCACAGAACACTGGAACTCCATATAGATGCTTGAGAAACTCCATTCCTTGTTGTTCTGCTGTTACTCCCCCTGTGCAGCACAGCATCAGATCGTCAGTTGGAGTTTACCACTTAAAAACACTGACGACTGTAAATATAGAATGCTGGGATCTCTGCCAGCTCTCAGCAGGGACTCCAACTCATTGCTGTGTTGCTACAAGCCCTCAGCTGTGTAGGCGCTGCATACGAGTGTAGGTATACAATCTTTATGAAGTCAGCTGGGCGCATTTGGTCAGTTAGTGAAATATTGATCGCTGGTATTTCTTGCTTAACTGACGACAGTTTATGCACCCCAGAGCTTTTGGTATTCAAGTTCAACACACTACATGCACACACACACACACACACACACGAGGGAAAATACGGGTCCTGCTCTGCCACGACAACTGATTATTGCTACATAAGGTTGCAGGTTACGTAAAGTTGAGGCTGACACATTTCTTTCTGCAATTCAAGAGCGGGACTATTTTAATTCATGTTTACTTGCAAGCTTGTTTCATCAGCCATTGATTATTTTCACCAGTGTCATGCTAGTAATGGGTGTCTTTTCAGTCTGATTAATGCTGACTGAAAATAAAAAGCTTTTTTTTTGTCTGCTTCTGTCTGCAGCCTTTATTTCAAGTATTATCACAAATTCCAAGTGGCTAATTTAGCATAAAACAGCTGATTTAACCAGGATGCAGTACTTGCTTGCAATTTATCACAACACTGTCGCACCCTAAAAAAAGAAACTGCATTTTCAGGTCGACGAATACTTCTAGCTATTGGGCTGCTGATTCCCCCCCCCCAATGAAACTTTTTTATCCAACTCAATCAATCAGAAAAGCTAATTACAGCATATGACTTCTTTTCGTATCAAAATGCAGCAGCTCTCGTGGCGGATCACTCCTTGCAGCAGTTGTTTGCTGTTATTGCTTCACCACCTCCTTCCGCTGCAAACCGAATGTGTAATCATATTTTGTGTGACAACTACAGCAGCAAAGCCATTCCACACTCATAACTGCAAAGCACTGCAAAGTTCAAAGTCACGGTGACCTTACCATTTTCTGTGAGCACTGAACTGCTGCATAAGTGGAAAGTACCAGGAGAAGGAAATAAGAGCAGAAAAAAAGATATTTTTGAGAGGGATTAGAGTGTGCAGAGGTGAGATGAAGGGACTCGGTGAGATTGATGGGTGGTACTTGTTGAGAAAAGATTTCTTAACCTAAAATGGGTGAGAGGGGCTAACACTACTGTTCAGACTGAAGAGGACCCAGTTAGTTCAACAGTGGGCAGCTAATATGTCAGAGTGGTGATGTAAAGGCAGCCGTACAGGGAAAGAGGAGCTAAGTCATGTGAGGAGTTTCACCTTTCCTTTCAAAGTATATAAAAATAATGTAATCTTATGGTTGTGGGTGCAAATGTGACACTATTGCTGCTTTTGGTATCCTTTGAATGAACTACTGAGGATCAAAGTGTATCTAACACAGTGGTTTTCAAACTGTTGGGCACGCCCCACAGGTGGGGGACAGGAATATAGAGTGGAATAAAATTACATTTTATTTATATTGCATCAAATCACAACAACAGTTGCCTCATGGTGCTTTATATTGTAAGGTAAAGATCCTACAACTAGAAGGGCACTCATACAGATCGTGATCCAGATCACAAAAATGTACAAGTTGTTCCTTGTACCACCCCCAACAACTCCAGAAATTTTCATTGAAATCTGTTCATAATTTTCTGTGTTATCCTGCAGACAGACAGACCAACACGCCCGAAAACATAACCTCCCTCCACCTGTCAGTGGGCGAGGTAATAACATAGAGAAACCTCCAAAAATCAAACGACCCCCTATGAGCAAGCACTTGGTGACAGTGGGAAGGAAAAACTCCCTTTAAACAGGAAGGAACCTCCAGCAGAACCAGGCTCAGGGAGGGGCAGCCCACAGAATAGAAACCAAACAGAATGCAAAACCTCGCTTTGAGCTGGTGTGTGAGTGACAGTATTCCTCAAAGTGCCGCCATCTTGTTTTGCTCCCAGAGGCATCATTGTTCTGATCATGTTCTGATTGATGGAATATTCTAATCTGGAGAAAAATGGAGAAATCAAAGGCAACCTGCCAGGATAGACGGTCCAATAAGTGCTACTGCAGTGCCATTAACTGCAGCAACCAATCTGGATCCAAGAACGGGCTTAAATGTCCATTTTTTTTATATTCATTTTCATTTCTCACCCACAGAAAGAGAAGGACATGTGAGTACACACATTATTTAATTCCTTCCAATTATAGCTGAAACATGTGCCGATGCAACATGAAAAAAGATACTTTTTTCCTCATAAGCCAAAGCAGTAGCACAAGAATAATGATGTTACAGGTAATTAATTCATCCGATCTCTCAGCTGTGGAATCTGGCTTTAACGACAGAGCGTGTCAGGGCATTAATAAACTACTTTCTTATCAAGAAAACATGATGAAACCATGCCAGTTTTAAGTACAAACATTGAATAACGTGCCCATATACCTTAAATTGATGCTCAACTGTGCAATCAGCGGCCAGCGACATTCAGCGTGTAGCAAAGCAAACAGGTGAGCTCAGACAACGCTGCAGGCCAAGGGCACAGTGATTGTAATGCACCTTAGAAAACTGTACTCAGTGACTCTGAATGAGAGCAGCTTCTCTGCAAAATTAAAACAAAGAGTGAGCAAGTGAGTGACCCTCAGTCAGTGGCTAGCAAACTGTACTCAATGAATGAGACCAGCTTTGCTGTGAAAACATTAAGAAACTCAATTTTTGAAATAATTAAATTATGAAGCCCGAAATGGAGTAGGAAGAAGTATGTACATATTAATCCCTACCCCATGCTCAACACTCTACCAATGTACCTGTAATGATAATCCATGCCATAAAAGCCTCCTAATTTAATGTTGCGGCATGTTTACAAAATATACATTGAGATTGATCACACTGCATATTAAATAGTTTATAACGTTATACCGAAGAGTCATTGTATCAAAACCCAAAGCTTTTACAAGAGAAACTGTTCAAAAGCTGTACGAATGCATGGGTGGCTTTCAGGTTGAATAAATCTTTTTCAGGTAGGTAAAAATAGCCTCATAAAAAGTGCAGCTGTTCACTTGCTGTGGGAGCAAAACAATATGGCGGCCACCTGCGGGCAATTTCTCAAAGTTGACGACGTTACAGGGGCCATCGTAGGTTCTGTTCAGTTTACATTCTGCTACAACCGGCTGGAGACGAGGGAGACAGGACAAAAGACACACTGTGGAAGAGAGCCAGGGATTAATACTGATTAAATGCAGAGGGGTGTATAAACACAGAGAGTGAGAAGTGGTGCGTGAAGACGAAACACTCAGTTCATTATGAGAAGCCCCCAGCATCCGGGGCCTATTTGCAATGTAACAAAGACAGGATTCAGGGTCACCTGATCCAGTCCTAACTATAAGCTCTATCAAAAAGGAAACCTTTAGAGAGGGTGTCTGTCTCCCGAATGAGACTGGGATCTGGTTCCACAGTCGAGGGGCCTGAAAGCTGAAGGCTCTGCCTCCCATTCTACTTTTAAATACCCGAGGAATCACAGGTAAGCCAGCAGTCTGACAGCGAAGTGCTCTATTGAGGTGATACGGTACTATGAGGTCTTTAAGACCTTGTATGTGAGGAGAAGGATTTTAAATTCTGTTCTAGATTTAACAGGGAGCCAATGAAGAGAAGCCTGAGAAATCTGCTCTCTCTTTCTAGTCCCTTTCAGTACTCTAGCTGCAGCATTTTGGATCAGCTGAAGGCTTTTCAGG